>APFE031123983.1:1824-18844 GCA_000404065.3 Pinus taeda | reverse complement strand
AATCGAGCTCTACTCTATTGGAGGTTGCCCCCTCGAAGAGGCAAGTGAACATTACTCTTTGAATAATAAAATCATTGCTATTCTGTGTTCGGGGTCTCTTTTCTTCGCATATTCTGTATTTGGGTATCATTTGCAGGTTAAAGAGCATAACAAAATGATCTTTGCAATACTCTCACTCTCAAAAATTGGTGATGTAATAAAGGATATTTTACACGATAAACATTATTCAATTGATACAAAATTATTTGTGAACCCAAATAAACCACTAATGATTCAATACCATGAGATATTGCTTCAGATAGTAAATTAATAACGACATTGTGATGAGGGAGTCTAGTCTTAAAATTTGAGATATCAAATGTGACTATCATAGAATTCTTAGGGTCTACTACTCTATTCATGGTGACCAAAGAAATCCTCTATGCAGGACACAATTTGAGTACCTCTAATGCTGAAATGGCACGAGGGATTTGAGCTAAATCTTCAATAATAGAGTAGTTCTTAGTAGCTCTCACATTGGGATTATATGTAGAATGTTTTGAGGAGCCTTTCATCATCTGAGGTATAGGCTCTTCTGTGAGCCTCTTAATATGTAGAGGTTATGAGTATCAGAAGATATTTTAGCTTAAGAAGGTCCAGCCTCTCCATAATCATGAGCTCTCATTGAAATGTCAATGTGAGACTTAACCATATATACATTAGATGTAGATTCTCCATCCTGGTTGCCCCTTGTGGGGGTTCTAGCACTAGCACTCGTGCTATCAAATAGTTGTTGCCCTTGGGGAAAAGGGTTTGTAAGAACAACCTAGGAACTAGAAGAACCTTGCTAAGCTAACAAGCACTGAGCATCTTGAATCTTGGGGAAAGATGGGTAAGCTGATCTCCATTGCATAACTTACATGAGAACTTAACCTTCTTCTTAGATTCCTTTTTTCCCTCACTAGTGTCATTGTTGGGTTTATTGGCATTTCCCTTCCGTCCCTTATCTTTTTCCTTTCCACGTCCCTTCTTCTTCCCATTAGATTTTTTATTTCCTTTGGGATTTGAGGACTAGAAAACGTTAATTGCTAAAGGTTGAGAAGGAGAAGACACCGAGGGTGTAGTTTGTGTTGTAGAAGCATATTATAGAGACAACTGTTGTAAGTGATTCAAAAAACTAGTCACATTGCTATCAATTGATCCTATAACACTGTTGGCATCGGGACCCAATTTCGCTTTGGTGAGGTCAATTTTTGACCTAGGAGGATCAGGAAAAATCTTATAAAGAACACCCTACTGGGAGTAAATGAGCTCTAATTGCCAGGCTTCTTAGATAGGTTTTTCTTCAATGAACACCTTAGAAAGTGACACATCCTTAGAAATTGCCGGTTGCAATGATTTCAGAAACCATTCTAGAAGGAATTCATCAAGGATATAGGTCTTGATCATTGTCTCCCTTCTGTGCCACTCTTGGATGTGGTTAGAAATATGAACAACCTTATCTTGATCAAAATTGGCCAAAAACTTAATTCTGGCATCGTAACAGATAGGCAACTGAAAATGGTTTAGGAACATTGTGGCTAAATCACCAAACGTAGAAAACGTACCCCTATTTAACTCGATATACCATTTAGCCACATTCCCAGTTAAAGTGCATTGGAATAATCTCAACCTGTTTGGAACATCAATCAGGGAGTTAGAGGAGCACCATAGATGGAAAGTGTTTATATGGTCAGCCAGATCGTCACCATACTTCCCTTCAAATTTAAGAATATCAGATGAAATGTTGGTGGGGACCGGAGGCCAGGCTGGGTTATAACAGATCAAATCATTTGTTAATTTTAAAAGATCTGGAAAAATTAGGGTTTTAGGAATGGTAAGCGTGAAGGAACATGAGAATTCCAAGCAGAATTTCCAACATTCAAAAAAGAGCACTCGGGATTTGGAGTGGCACAAGGTTTCCATAGATTACTTGTATAAATACCTGAACTATAAGGAAAACTTGTAGTCTAGGGGTATATAGAGGGTATCCACCCGTTACTATAGGGTTACTTGCCATATGAAGAACTTCCTCATAGCGGAACATTATATGAAGGGGAAAGACCCAGATAAGGATTCCATGCACTGGCTAAAGGAGGAAAGAATTGAGAAGTACCAGAAGTATGGACGAGCATACTCCCCTGTTGACAAAATAAATGGGAAAAGTTCCCTACACCAAAACCACTCATAGAAGGATTTACTAAGCCCTGGTTCCCTTGAAAAGGATTAATGTTCTGAGCATGAACATGGAAAGGCATTGATCCTAAATTCAATGATGCATTGGAAGGAGGAACATGTCCACTTCCAAATTTAAAAGGCACTGAACCAATAGCTAGCAAATGCATAGATGTAGAAGCAAAAAAGGATAAAGTAGAAGATATAGATGGAATCCCACTAGGTGGCATCCCGAAAGGATAATCTCCCATGAAAGGAGTTGAAGGTTGGGTTCCCTTACTCGGAATCAGGATGGTGGTAGAGCCAACAACTACCATACTAGGTGCAGTAGTAGATTTATGAATAGATCCTCCACCTACAACTGAGGAATGGTTATGTACATCAGTAGTATTGGTAGAGACACTAATATTAGCCATTGAGAAGAAAGAAGGAGAGTGAATAGGGCTAGCCAGAATATGAGTTGGATTACCCACATATGAAACAACACAAGGAATATGAGAAGGAAGAGGTTCTGTAGGAGTCACTGGAGGCTCTGAAACGTCTTCGATTTCTACTTTGCCTTCTGACTGGAAGAGTACTCTAGCAAGCACCATAGCATTACCATTCAGATTATGGACTAGACTAGGTTCACCCTATGAAGTGAGTGCCCTTGGAGAAGGATTTGTCTCTATTGCGTTCACTAACATTGGTTCAAAAGCACCAACATAATTAATCCTACGCCTTATAGGTGGAGGCTCGTCACTCGTGGGTGAAATCCCATGAAGCCTTCTATATCAACAGACTGATTTGTCAGCCTATTTATATATTAAAAGAATTTAAAGACTCAAAACACCTATGTTAAGCTAGGAGAAATAAAAACTCACTAAAAATATCTTAAAGCTACAACCAAGAAAACGAATTTTAGGTATTTCCTCTCCGGGTGATTAGGACTAGAAACCAAAATACAAGAAAGTGAAGATAAGGATCTCCTGAAGATAGTTTGGGATGATGAAGGCCCAATCCTACCAGCGAAGATATCAGAAGCAATTACACTAACCACTAGACAATAGCCTTTTCCGGTGCAAGTACCCAAGCTTCGCAAAGGCACCCTCCAAAAGTAATATGAAAGTGATGCAACGTTTGCCTCAGGTACCATGGGCATCACCCCCCCCCCAATAGTCGCCTGTGAAATAAAACTAAGGTCACCAGTTCGTAATCAGAATCTGGGTGAAATAGTCGTGGGTGCGTGATCCAACAAGTAGGAGAGGGGGTATCTCTCTTTCCTTATCTTCGCACATCGTCGTGCTTAACTCATGTGTTATAAGAGATTTCTCAGACAACTTAACAAGAGTGGATTCCACTCTTTAGTAAACTTATATACTTTCATTTCAAGTGGCCTTTGAGATTTTATTCTCCCCACACTTATTCCAAGGCCCTAATGTGATGGACTAGTTGATGTTTCTATGAAAAAAATAAAAGTCTAGTTCATTTTAATTAAGCGCTTATTTTAAGAGGTTGATATTTAGGAAAAAAGGTAGCAAAAGTGCAACTGATGATGTTATGACACAAAATAAATCAATAGAAAACATTAGCTACATACAAATGAAACACTTCTTTTCCTTCAATGAAAGCAATTTCTACTTGGCTTCTACGAGAAAACTAAGAAGTCAAAACTCGTTTTCTTTTATTTTTAGGCACTCACACATTCAATGCCTAACGAAAAACTAAATGATGTCTATAATGCAACTTAACCTAATGCACACTAAATCTAAATGAAAGATTCAATTAAATCTCACAAACAAGAAAAGATGAAGTCAAAAGAAAAATTCCATTAATCAAGCAACAAGAAGAAAATCCCAAGAAATAAATACTTCTAATGCAAAAATACTTTTAGCCCTAAAACAAGAATCCACGCCTTTGTAAAAGATTCAAAAGTCAAAAAATGAAAGAAAAGAAACTCAAAACAATTTTTTTTCTTTTTCTTCAAAGGATTTAGAGACTAAAAGTTTTAGAAAGCGAAAGAAAGTATCATATTCAAGACCAACAACAAGAAAGAGACTCAAATCTCACTAGCCATTAGTATTCCCAGAAATTAAAAGAATAATGTGAATAAAAGACAAAAATAAAAGTGATTTGGTCAAGAAGTTACAGGAAATTCTAGAAATGAGAAAGATTTCAAAGAACTAAAATCTTTCGTTTACCCAAGAATTGCAAACACTTTTCTCAAACAACTAATGAAAAGAAAAAGCTAGTCAACTTCAAGAATGTAAAAGAAGTAATCCAATAACTTGGGTTATAAGCAAGTTGCAAGAGAAGCCAGTTGTCCTAACAGCATAGAATAGTTAGACACTTCGCAAAAGAAAGTCTAAACCCCAATTTTAATTATGAAAAGCTTCAAAAATCACAAACCCTAGATTGACACAGGCTTTTCAACAAAGAGATGGAATAATCGACAAAAGTTTCTAAAAAGATGATTTCAAGCCTCAGTGAAACAATAAAGACACAAGCAAACATGGCCAAACCCCTATTAAGAGACAAAAAAAAAAAATCAATTTTTTCAATCTGTATGTGACTATGTAGTTCTAGAAACACATATGTACATGATTGTTTCTGAATAAATTAGTGTATATGTGGGTTTATTCAGAATAAAACACATATGCGCACTTCTGTATACAACAAAAAGAGCATATAAAGGAAAAACTTGGAAAAAATAAAATACAGTCCTGATCCAAGAGATTGGGCTGGTTAACTAGATTACACAGGAGTCAAGAAGACTAGAAACAACCAGAAACAGAAACCCAAAACCCAGATCAAATAATTATAACCCTTCTAGGAAATACTTGGTGGTATTTCCTAGCAGAGTTGCAAATTTTGTTAGTGGTAAAATTTCCCTAAGGTAAGGGTTGACAACCTCAACAAAGAAGAACAGGAAAATCAACAAAAAACAGTCAAGCAAGCAAGCCAAACACGTGAATTATAAAATGTGGACTTGGAAACTTACCCGAAGGTCCTACGTTTGATGATGTTCCTGTAGGGTCCAAACCATCTGGTTCCTCTAGAATTGAGAAGGCCTACAAATGAATTCAGAGAAGCATATACATTATATATAATTCAATGTGCATACATAAAATATATGTTAGATCATCATATATAAACATGGAAATTTCTATCCATGAGATAATAACATATCAAGAACAAGACATGATCTTTTTTATTAATAATCAGCAATAGTTACAGGAAAGGTACAACCTAATCCAAGCCAAAGCACCAATGAAGCCTTCTTCCAAATCCATCTAGCCCAAGCCATGAAGACAACCTCTCTAATAAATGAAAGGAGATGCTATAAATATGATGAACATATCTACAAAGGAAATAAGGGTTTCCATAAATACTGGGAGTGTAGGAGGCATGGGAAAATCAAACTTGATTTGGTAGAAAAATGGGTATAATGTCGATAGCACTTCTCTTTTGTTTTTTAGGCCTATCCAAGGTGTGTATATATACCACTTGAAATTATTTAATTCAATTATGCTACAATATCTTGTAGGTGGGCTCTTGGTAAAACCCATGAATCTAGCTCGAAAAATAGCATAATGGTTTATTTTTTCATATTTAAAAAGGTATGCATGGTTATGCAGTCATAGAACCCACGTATGTATGCACTTTTGAACAGGCAAAGTCGCGTATGGAATTTGAAATATTTATTTTTAATAAAGGATCAAGTCTGCATGGGAAAAGGCTTCCCAATGCCATACAAGAGCATCAAGTCTAAATGAGTGCTAAATAATGTTATAACAACATTCTTTCCATTAAATATATTCTGGTGGGATTGACAATTTAAACATACATGTTTGTTGATTTGGTTGCCCTAAGTTTAGGTTTGAAATCACAAACCTAGTGGTTTGGGTTGCTAATACATCAAAACCTCCATTTGTTTGAATTCCTCTCAATATCCATATTTTTAACTTTATTTTTGTAATAGGATACACAAATTTTTCTTGATGAAATTTCACACATATATAGAGTTGACTATGTAAATTCCAAATATATAATTTTTTAAAAGTTCCTATTGTTTACTATTTAGTATATTTTTTCTTGACCAAAATAAGAATCTTAAAATGCATACATATGTTATTTCTGCTATTACTTTTTATCACCTTAACCATTTTTATATTTAGTTATATTTCGCAATACTATAGATTGAGATCTACAATCTAACAAAAAGAGAAAAAATGTTTGACGTGAAGGGATTTGTACCTACACTAACATAAGGCTTTGTAGCTTCAAGGATATGATGACTTTTAGTGTGTGTGTGTGTGTGTTTGTGTGTATTAACATTATAAAAATTGAAAAAATAGTCCTATATAAGAACATTGTGTTTTGTATGGTTTCACAATATTTATAAAGGAATATTTATCACTTGGGTACTCACTTTCACTAATTGGAACATATTCATTATACTCTTGCATGAAAAATTACATACCATTGTTAACAAATCTCAATTTCACATAGTCGTACACAAATTTTATAAATAAAAAATATATATTTGGAAAGCTAATTCAATATTTTGCATTCATGTTTTTATATCATACGCAAATCAATCATGAAATTACCTTGAATCATCCATCCAAGTTAATAGATTGTTGTCCTTCCATGTTTGAATTGCCACTAATGCATCATGAGAGACCATCATTAGCATGCACCCACCCATAAGTGGAAACAAATTTTTCTAAACAGCGTTATTCAATATACCAAAGTGAACACTTCTTATTTTGCATTATAGTCTGCATATCATCTAAATTTATTTTTGGTATTTATTAACCCCATTCTTAGGTTGCAATAATATTTTCCTCGTCATCAAATTCCCACTTTCTTTGATCTCAATTCAATCACCTAAGTTGCTACTATTGTTGGTTATACTTTACAAATATGAGTTATGCCCTCTTGTCTTCATCATTCCTTTAGTTTTTTTGAGCACTCAAATTCCACATGGCTCTTTCTTCCACATCTAAAGAAAATGCCTCTAACTTGCCTCTACTTTTCCTCTTATTTAGTCTCTTCCATTGTCAACATCAAATCTTATTGGTTGGTCCATACTACTATAACTATTTTTACCTTCTTTTGCTTAATTTTATTTTGTGTTTCCTTCTTCCAAATATTGGACCTATCCTCATTGTTTGTTGCTTTTGCTATGGTTTCTCCTCAATTAACAAGGTTTCTTGATAATCCTCTATAAATAAATGGAAATTTAAAACATTAAACTTATATTTAATGGAATATCTTAGATCATTCACATACCTCAACATGGATTTTTCACTTTATTCATTCTACCTAGACCTTAAAGAAAGCCTATAAAATTCCTCCATTCATTCCTGCATTGTTTTGTTCAACTATTTCAAATTCTATAACTCAACAAATTTAAAGCATAATCCATAAGCAAAAAATCAACTTTCAACTTTGGCACTATCCCATCCTAAGTTTCAATCTTCTCTTTACTACTACTTAATCTATTCAACCACAACATATCCAACCACATAGAAGCATGACTCTTGAATTTTGTATAAAAAAAACTAACCCTCATATGTTATCTAATCTTTGTAAACTCAAATATTTTAAGCATATCTCTCATCTAATCTATCAGTTCATTAGGATTTCAAATTCCATAACAAACAAAATATAAAGTATTTGTTTAGCTCCAACACCATTAATTGGTATAACCATTATCTCTTCCATCATCACTTTCTATTCTAGTCCTTCTCCCTTAATTTAGATTTTTGATTCATTACCACTAGTGTCTCACACTACATGAGAAATCCATATCTTCTAGGTTTCTTCCATGGCATCCATTCTGACCATTAATGTCCCCACCATCATTGTAAGGGAATTTCAATCTCCTATGGCTTCCATGATCTCTTCATCTCTTGGGCATGACTTTGATTCTAGTCTAGAATATATTTTTGCAAGCTCCCCACCTCTCAAACTTTCACATAATTTTTAATATAATAATACCATGACATCTCTTTGGTCCTTCCCACTACAAGTTGATCTTTCTTTGATACCACGTGATGTAGTATTTAGGCTTCTACTAGAGTTAGACAACAAAACACAAATAAGAAAGACATTAACTAAGAAACAATTTAAATATACACTACTTATAAACTCAAAATGAAGAAATGAGACATGACATAGTTCTTTTCTTGATACTCAACCCTAGGGAGGTAGCTCAATTGGTGGTTCTTTTCTTGATACTCAACCCTAGGGAGGTAGCTCAATTGGTGATGGTTGTGAAAATGAACTGTTATGTGTGAGGAGGTTCGAGGTTCAAATCCCCATGATTCACATGTGCCAATGGAAGGGGTATACATAGGCACTAAGATGTTATAGTGGTAGTCGATGGAATCAACCTTGTGTCACATGAGTATGAGACCAACCCAATTGTCGATTCCTCTAGATACAAAAAAATATTTTATTGATATTCACTATGAATAGCTTTTGGGCCTTGATTACGTCTAAATAGCCAACTCTTATACTTTTGGTTAACTATATTTCTACTCCACCATTACAAATACAAACTTGTCAGAGTTAGAAGTGTGTTCTACCTTGCAAGCAACCAATTTATAAAATTGGTAAAGGATATCAAGTGATTCAAATTATTGGAACAAGTCACTTGGGTCCAAGATTGATTAGTCTAGAGGTAAATATGTCTTCAATTTGATTTTCCATGGTCAAATGTCATCTTGGAACTTTATTATTTTCCTATGCATGTTACTAAAGGGTTTCTCTTCACATGTTGCCAAAGGGTTCACCTTTATATGTTTTTGAAGGGCTCATCTTCACATACTACCAAAGGGTTCACCTTCACATGTTTTTCAAAGGTTTATCTTCACATGCTATGAAAGGATAAAGGAACAATGTATTCTACATAGGAAAAATACCTTAAGTAACCACTCACACAAGAAAATCAAAGATCATAACACTAATAATTTTATGTGGTTTAAATCATCTTAAGTGGTAAACACTCAACAACCCCAACCAACATGGCCACTTGAGGTATTTTGGTTAATGCAAAAGAAAATTTGTACAAAGAGATTTTCTCACAAGTGATCATCAACAATGACCTTCCTTGCTCTTTAAGTAGAGATCACAAAACAATTAGGTGTTAAGCCATAGATCAATAGTCATTAGTATTGAGAAGAATATAAGTTGTTGAATCACTTTATGTCTAGAACATATCATGATCATTGGAACACAATGAAACTAATGAATACTAAATAAACACACTAAATTTACCTAATAACACATTAGACCAGGTTGAATTTAACTAAATCCTAAGTGTCTAATGTTCTAACATCTTCCCTTAAGAACAAATTGGAATGAGATTGAAGAATTTACAAAGGTGAAACAATAAGAGAAATAATGAGGCATTAGAGCTTATCCCCCATTAATGAAAACTTCCTAAACTTGTAACATAAATTGAAATTTAGGAAATTTTGCTTTTGTAAGAGGCTTCATGAAATTGTTTTCAACTTGATCATTTATAAGGAAAATGGGAACTTCAATAACTTGATCATGAATGAGATTTTTAATGAAGTGAATTTGTAGCTCAATAGTCTGCTATGCTAATGTTGAACTAGATTTGATGAGCCTGATGGAACTTTGATCGCACCAAAGGGCATTCAGATTCTATTATTGGAATCCAAAATTTGAAAGGATTTTTTGAATCCATAAAAATACTTGACTTGCATTAATTTTTTCTCGATACTCTATTTCTATATAGGAAATAAAAATAGCATACTATTTATTAAAATCCTACATGACAAGTCTTGAACTACGATTGAAAGCATAATCTATAGTAGAGTTCTCATAATCAGAGTTTCCAACCTAATCTATATTACTGAAACCAATCAACAGAGGAGTCACATATAAAGTATAATGCATCCCAATTTGAACTATACCATGGATATAATGAAGTATGTAATGAATTTCATGGGTGTTTGCATACATAAAGGAAAAACCCAACAATGAAGGAAATATTGGGATGGGTATAAGTCAAATATAAGAGGATAAGAGATAACTAACAGTATAAAGTGGCATCAATTGTCGGTGTAGTACAAGTGCACCAACATGTTTGACTCCAAAATAGAAGGGATAAGGTGTTGTTTTACAATATTCCATGTGAAAATGGTGAATAAGGTCACATGCATACTTATATTGGAAAACATAAATTCCTTCCTTGGTTTGCAATACTTGGAATCTAAGGAAATAATGCAACTATCTTAAGTATATCATTTCAAAATTATTCTTAAGACTTTATTTTACATGGATAAAAATATTAGGGTAAGTAATAGTGAGGATATGGTCATAAACATAAAGAAAAAGGACTATGAGATGGCTTCCTAAGTCACTTAGTGTAAAAATTGGGGTTATAATGACATATAGAGAAGTCAGTGTCAACAAGAAAGCTATTTGGATCCCAAGCTCAAGGATCTTGTTTGCAATCATAGAGATCTCTCTTAAAGTGACAAACAATGCTAGAGTCACTTTGAATATAGCCAATATCATTGTTGTATGTATATTTCTTCTTATAGATCCCCATTCAAGAAGGTAGATTTAACATTCGTCTGATGGATCTCCCATTCATGTGAGGTAACAAGTGCTAGAATAGGCTTAATGGAATTCATTTTGGAAAAAGGAGAAAAGTTTTCTTTGTAATAAATTCCTTCAACTTGAGATAATCCTTTAGCAACTAACCGATCCTTATGTCTTTCTACACTTCCATCTAATTCACACTTATTTCTACATACCCATTTACATATGATAATCTTTTTACTTTTGGAAGAGGTACAAGCACCCAAGTATCAATTTCCATTAAGGAACACTATCATTCATTAATGTGTCCCAGTCTAGATGGATTGATGCTTCTAGAATTATTTCTAACTCATGAGTCTTTGGAACTTTATCCAAATGAAAGGAGGTTTTTTGGAACTATGAAAGAGTACATCATTAATATATAATATCACCAACAAGATCGCCAATTTCTTTTTGCATTGAACAAACCTATTTGGAAAGCTATGATGCTGGTGTAGGTTCATGTTCAATGGAATCATCTCGATGAAGGTTAATAGGTGGAGGTGAACTTTTATCCTCATTGTCATCATCTAAAGAAGAAAATAGAATAAGATGAGAATATGGTATAAACATCAAAGATGGCTCACAGCTTGAAGATGGCACAAACATTGAAATAGGCTTGCAGGCCAAGATATTTTCATTAAATTTAACATATTTTCTAATGAATATTTAATTGGAATTAGGTTGAAGAGTTAAATAAACATTTACATCTTTAGAATATTCAAAAAACATACACTTGTCACTTTTAGGATTTAAGGCTTCCGTTTTCTCATGAGGAATGTGAGCCCACTACCAAATACATGAAAGTGGCTTACATTTTGTTTAAGTTTATTCCATACACCTTTCAGTGTTAAATTTTTTAAAGCTTTTGTGAGAGTATGATTTACTATGTAATTTGCGCAATTGATTGTTACTTCCGAGTAAAGAATACTTAATCCCTTAGATTGAAGCGTACAATTAGCCATGTCCGTTAATGTATGATTACTTATTTCAACAAAACCACTTTTCTATTTCCTATATGCAACAATATGTTGCATTTGAATTCCTTGTGTAATCTAGTAACTTGTGAATTTGTTATTCGCTTCCATTATTTATTCTTAACCTTTACATTTGATGTCCATATTCTTTTTCTACAAGGGCCTTATAAGCCAAAAACCAGTAAAAAAGTTCACTCCTTAACTTTTAAGAAGAAAACTCAAGTGTATTTAAAGAACTCATATATGAAAGTTAAGAAGTACTTGTACCTATAGAAAGAAGGAGAAAAAATTAGACCACCCAAATCACTATAACAAGCTATAACGGGGCTAAGATGTGCAAAGAAGCATGTTTGTCAAAATTGTCCCAATGATGTTTGTTGAGAATACAAACAACACAAACACCATTTACGCAAGAAACAAGAGGATGATCAGTCAACATCTTTTGATTATAGGGTTGCTATAATTAGTGATATTTGAGATTACCAAACTACTCATGACAATTATTACTCAACTCATTTATGTGAGCAACAAATCCTAAGGGAAAAGATTATGACCCAAATTTGTCAAACTTGTATAACCTGGTAATATCATCAACAATTCTAGTGGCAATGTGGAAATGACATGCTTAAGATATTTTAAATCTTGGATTACAACTTCGTGAGGTAAAACCTATATTTTTTTTTTACCTTCACTTGAATGAGTGAAATGATAGACTAATATAAGGTTGCAAGAAACACTTTAGAAAACATAATATATAATTAAATAACCATTATATACTTGAAATATTCTAAACCATCAAACACTAAGGCACATATCATCACCAACAAACATTTGTTTGGTGTTACAATCACTAAGAACAAAAAAATGGGTGTATCCTTAACCATATGAAAATATGCTCCAAAATCAATAAGCCATTCATTAGCAGAAGAAGTAGAGGATGCATTGAAAGATAAAATAGAAGAATAAAGTGCATTTCCATGAGAAGAAGTGTTAGAAGAAAAAGAATGAAGATTGATGTTGTGCTTCATCATTTCTAATTCCAAGGCCTCCATATTTTTAAAACACTTAGCATCTAGATGACCATATTTCCTACAATAATTGCAATGTATGTCACTCTTATTACTCTTTCATTTTGGTCCTTTGTGACCATTAGGATGAGAAGCTAGAAGAAAGGGTTGGGGACAATTTCCTTTCTTGTTATTTTAAGGATGTTGCTTCTTTATATGTTTGGTTTTGTTTTTTTTGTTGGACCACTAATGCCTTATTTGATGTATTTACAATGACAATCACTCCAATATGCAAGAACATGTCTTGCTTTATAATAAGAGAGTTAGAGAAAGAGTCAAGAGTGGGATCTTTATATGCAAACGCTAGAGCTTTTATAATGGCATAAAAGGTACATACAAAAATAGAATATTCAGGACTAACCTTGGGAATAATAAAATATATGCATGAATCATCCTTTATATTGACTCAGAAAACCTCTAAGAATTTCTTAGTGTTTTCAAATTAGATAAATAATATTCAATGCAAGAGAAATCAATAACACTTAAAGTCATGATCTAATCTTAAAGTTGATGGGATCTAATTACATTATGTCCACGAAATATCATTTTAAACTTTTCCCATGATATACCTAGATCATTGGCTCCTTAAATATGAAAAAAAAAAAAAAAGAGAAGTAAACATTCTAGTTAATCCACCTACTTCACCATTCTTATTATCTCATTTGGATTATTATTAGCATTAGCGAGGGATTTTTCTTTTTCCAAGGTAATTTGGTACAATCCTTTACTTCTTAGTACATTCTCCATGTGGGATTTCTATGAGAAGTAGTTGAAACTAGTACACAAAATTTCACTTGGAGTGGCCATATTAAAATATGTAGATAATAGATATTAAAAAGATAAAACTGGTTGTATTTATGGAAATTTATTGAAAAATAGGTTGTTTAAAAAATGACACTAGAAACAACCTTCAAATGTAAAATTTATACTTTTTTTTACAAACAAATTAATGAGAACATAGAGCCATGTGGAAAGTACAAGTTGGCTCACATGGTCACTGATGTTTCCAATAAACAATTTTTTTCCCCTCACTAGCTTTGTGTATAATCTCACTTTTACAAATAAGTTACTTTATCAAGTGGCCCACTTTTATCAAACAAGTGAAAATTGCTTTTAAATTGAAGTTACTTTATAAATGAGAGTTGCATGCAAAAAACAACTTTAAAAAAATAGAACATTAAAGTTTTTCTGTGGTGATTTACTTTTATGATACAAGTGAAATACACTTTAGGATAAAGTTGTGAAATAACTTAAGTTTGCATAAAATTTTTCAAAAAATAACTTAAAAAGAGAATTAAAGTCAAGATATATTACTAAATAAAGTAACTTCAAACCAAGTGAGCTAGTGCAAAATACATAATAATGCTAATGAAGGAGGAAGGAGTGGTGGTTGCTATTGTTTGAGGATTTTCCTGGAAGTGTGTGCTTGCAAAAAAAAAAAAGGTGCTCACTCAAATACAAACAACTTGCAAAAAAATCCAACACTCAACAAACATGGGGTTAGATATTGATTATTTTATGTTATTTTTTTTATCGATCTTGGTCTCTAAGATAGAATCTCAAATCACTGATGCTACCAAACCAAGAATCACAATGAAACTACTTTGCACAATTGAATATAAACAATACTAAATATACTAGTTCACAAAATATACATAACTTTTTACACAATTGATGTACAATAACCCAACTTTGTTATATTAATCAAACTAAATAATACAATGGTCTAAGGCTCCTGTACCATGGATAATGGCCGTCATACATCCATTAGTACAAGATGCAAAACTAGGGCTTGGTGTTAGTCCATCGACAACCAATCTACCCTCAACAAGATACTATGACCATCTAGGTGTCACATGCTCTCTCAACTCCTCTCCATTGTAACTTGTACCTGCCTGGTCCACAGGCTGCCGATTTGTAGCAACACCAATTTGCCTCTATCAATGATCCAAGTCCATTTGGCCATTGAACAGGCTATCAATTTGATCTGTAGTTGTGCCTTAGTCTATCAAGGACACAACTCATTGAGACTCCTATTGAGTTGTTCACAACTCTACTTGTGAACAACTCTCAACTGCCCGCTGCTACTCCTCAACTACTTAAGGGACTTCAACCCACTATAGTCTTCCTATGCTACTCCAATGAAGACTAATATAGGGCATGAGTGGTTTCCACCTATCACCATCAAATGTCCCTTTTCTAATGATGAAAACACACCGCATCAAACTTCTCCTATATATGATCAGAAATATTAGCTCCACCAACTTCCTCTCCTAGGCTTACAATTGGTCCACTCTCACGTTGCCCTCCAATATACCATGAGAGACCAATACTTGTTGTAGAATTTGCCTCTAGATAGGGCATAGAAAACCTATGAAGACCCTTCCTCTTAGCTACTAACAAACTTTACCAACTAGTCCACTCCTAGGACACCGTCCACCTAGCAAGTCTCATTAACCCAAGAGGATGACCCAACTGTCTTGCAAACATCTACTTCTCCAATTGACATACATGCTACTACTGAATTGATTTCTAACAGGATGTCCTTAAAAATTTCCAATTGGACCAGAAAAACAACCATCCAAATTGGTCCAAAACTAGACCCAACACAAGTCAATAATGGAGAAATGACATACCTCTTGACTGTTGTTCATGATTTTATTTTTTTTGTTACTAGATAGGGCTTATCCTATATCCTAGAACAACCCACCAACTATGGCTAGAACGCACCTAAAACATGCATCTTCCTTCCATATTCAAGACTAGATAAAACACTACCTTGTTAGGCTCCTGCACAACCCTATTTGAGGCTTGGTTATCCCACCAAATTGTCACTATAGATATGCGGTCCAACAAACACATGATTGTCACCTTTTTGGCTTACTTCAAGGAATAAATCCCATGTCCTACTAGCCAATATTAACTCCTCTCCTATGCAGCCTTGCTGTAAGGTAACTCTCACACCAAAACAATATCAAGGGAGACCCTAATGTCCCCTCTCTCCTTCACTAAATTAGAATCTACCTGTAACCCAAAACAAAGATGTATTTCTCCTTATTTCTACCCAAAACTATTCTCCATGACCTCAGCCTTCTGCCTGTAGGTACCCAACTCCCAAATAGTCTAGAAGGAGTGTTACAGATCCATTTGGGCACATCACTCCCATCATCCAGATCAGAGTTTTAGGGCTCATCAAACCCTAATTTAAATTGCTACATTCCCTAAACAAGTCAACCTTTTGAATGCCTCCTTCATAGACAGTTTCATAGTCTAAAGACATCCTGAAATGACCTCTAGAGGGACCAACGCAGTTAGGTCCACGCAAGGGTGCATTGCAGAGCAATTGAGTCTATGCCAAGGTTCTCTGTAGAGCACTTAGGCCCTCTTTGACTTGCGCTGGGTGAGTTTGGGAGAAATTCACATAGGGTTTGGGGAATATTATTTTCTTCTGGAGCCTTCTAGATGATTCCCACACTTATCGTCTCTTATGCGCTTGAAAATGGATGAGGAATGAATTAAGATACACCCTATCCTCTCATCCCTTCCTCAATGGATCTAATTCTAAGTATGGAAGGCCATTCAATACCTTCATTAATGAAAAATCCTCCTCCATCTTCCTATAAATTGAGCACTCATCTAAGTGATCAAGGGGCTAGACTTTGATGATTGTAAGGAGATAATGTTATTTTGAGAATTGTATGAACTTACAGGGTAAGTTTCTCAGACAGAACACCAAAGGACACCGCTCACAAACAGATCACAGATCAATACACCAGTATTTTGACGTGGTTAAAACCCTCAAAGAGGGAAACAGTCCACGGCCTGAGCCAACGCCGCCACTTCAGGCAATTTATTAATAAAAGAATGAAAATTTACATAAGCTTCTCTCATGAATGGTTAAACTACAAATGACCCTCCATGCGCTTTAAATAGAAATCATGGACCAATCGGGTGTTAAGCCACAGATCAAGTGTCAGTAATACCGAGGAGAGAATGAATCGTCGAATCACTACATATCGTGACCGTTAAATTGTTAGGGTCCCACCCTAACCCCCTTATCTATGTAATGGGACCACGCCATAGTCAAGAGTCAATAAAGCCCATATTAATAATTGTAAGTGGTTAATCCGCAATTAATAACGAAACCACAGTTAGTTGCAAATGGGTCGTAGTATT
>APFE031123982.1:837-34833 GCA_000404065.3 Pinus taeda | reverse complement strand
TTACCTGCAAAAGGATACAACCTCCTCTCATTCTCCAGCTTCTACTAGAAGGGAGCTACAACCCCCTAGCTCTTGTACTAGCTGATATGATTACTAGTACATAAGTGTCGACCTATAGAAGGCTACAACCTTCTCATTTCTTCCAGGGACCACATTTCATAAATTTTTATATTGTATCCATCAACAACATCATTCAATCATCAAATATATCTGCATCAACCAATCTCGTTTTGAACCAACCGCAATGAAGTCAATCAATCACTCCATCAATCTGATCATTCAGAATACTGTCACCAAGATACAGTAACCAAAACCCAAGCCAGAACCTAGAACTCTACAACATCAAGCAGAAGCAACTAAAACATACTTTATAAGGTATACGATACTTCCATGTATCGAACCTTTGTGCATATGCGCTTTCCCCAAAGAGAACCAGTGTAGAGATCTACAAATAAAATTTATGATGTATACGCTGCTATGATATACAAAACCAGCATGTATATGCTTCTTTTCTAAAGTGAACCTATGTACAGATATGTAAATGATGATTTAAACACTACAACTATTCCAAACTTCAACCATACCCAAATCATCATATTTACAGACTACAACATGCACGAGTTATTCAAATACAAGATCAAACCACATAAAGATAATTCACTGCAAGCCTTGAGATCTTGATACATCATTAGAACTTATCCTTCATGAAACGCTAATGTTCATGCTTGGTTCAGATCAAGCACAGTACCATAAGCCAATAACCTGCATATTAGATCTCACACTTCGTTAGATATTCAATACTTGCACACTTTGATCTTCTGACCTTCTCCTCCTTTTATAGCTTTAGGCCTTTCTTAATACCAGGGTCCAAAACCACTTAGGACCAATACCTTCGACCAAATACCTAGGGTCAATACCTCAGGCC
This sequence comes from Pinus taeda, assembly GCA_000404065.3. Taxonomy (NCBI): domain Eukaryota; kingdom Viridiplantae; phylum Streptophyta; class Pinopsida; order Pinales; family Pinaceae; genus Pinus; species Pinus taeda. Next base: position 33,908 of record APFE031123982.1, on the reverse strand, counting down.
AGATACCTTGAACAAATACCGTGGATCAAAATACCATGGACCAAAAACATAGTTTTCCAAGGTATACATGATTTTCCTTCTATGAAAGTGCATGTGTAAGTTGTACGTGCTCTTTGTTCTGTTAACGTATGTGTATAAGTATCTTGGTCAAGGTGAACCTGCGTATACACCTTTTTCTTCATTCTGTGAAGACTGATCTGTAATTCTTTGTTCTTTACCTGCTATACTGTGATCTTTCATCTGAGTGTGGTTCCTTTTGAACTGATTCCCTGAAGCTGCCATGCATTTCATCATATATGTAAACACTACTGACATGCATTCTATCACATATAATATCTCTTCTGTAGATTCATCTAGTTACCATATACAAGTGAGTTTTTCTACTACAAGTGGGTCACCACCAAGTACAACACATACATCACAATGCCAACAATCTGCCCCTTTGGACTTGATGGCAACAACCACACCACATTATTCCCCCCCTTGACATCAAGGGAAAAGGGGCATGCTCCCCCTGAGTGCATGCTGAATTATTTGATATGTTGAAGTGTGCTGATTGAGCTCCCATGATCGAGTTAATGCTCCCCCTGAGCATAAGCAAAGTCTGCAAACGATGTTCTAAAAGAAGAACATGACTCTATACATAAATCACAAATGACCTTCTCATCACCAAGGACTCATACATACGTCCATTTTGCAACCAGGTGGGGATATACCAAATTTGACTCATCCACCCAATCAAGTGGGGTTAATATCAATTGTTTATACATGTCGAAAACAAGAATCATTACATCATCCATCCCATGCATAGTGGGTTTACAAATTAGGTATTTTCATGATCGTTACATTAAAGATATACATGCCATATATATCAGAGACCAAATATCCCAAATAAGACCATGATAGTCACCAACTATCATATGATCTGCACCATCAACAACATCTGTCAACAACATCCAGACCAGTAACCTGTATATGTCGATCATTAGTTCCCAAAATGTCATCAACCATGTTCTCCCCCTGAACCTGTTCCACCTATTCATTGTCATATTTGACCACTGCATATGTCAGTAAGAGATATCAAAGAATCATCATCAATCAGATATACATCAAGTTATCAAAAGCTTTACGAGGACCAATATATCAGCATATTGAACCATAACAGACCCCTACTGCTTTTCTTCAAACCAACATATACGTGATTGTGTCCACAGAAGCTCATGTATATATGTGACTACACTTCATGAAACTCGCGTGTAACCACCTTTCTACGAAAAATAGAATTTAACAGCAGGACGATGCAGAAACTACTCCCAACTTTTGTGTGAGATATTGAAATCTCTCTCTGGGTAGTGGTTTGGTGAGTATACCAGGAAATTGTTCTTTGGAGGGAACATACTCCAATTTTACCTTTTGTTCAAGCACTTGTTCACATAGGAAATGATATTTGATGGGTATGTGCTTGGTCTTGGAGTGCATGACTTGATTATTTGAAATACTAATGGCACTTGTATTATCTCATAGAATGGAGATGGGGGGAGTACATGTGATCTAAATATCTTGTAAGGTTTACATCATCTAAAGTAATTGTGTGAAATAAGATGTCGCACCCACGTATTCTGGTTTAGCTGTAGATAATGCAATTGAACTTTATTTCTTGCTGAACCAAGACACTAACTTGGAACCCATATAGAATGCAACACCACTAGTGCTTTTTCTGCCATCAACACTTCCTGCCCAATCCACATTTGTATATGCAGGAAGTGTAAGATCTGTATCCCTAGGATACCCTAAACCAAAGTTTTTTGTTCCTTGAAGATATTTGAAAATCCTTTTGACTCCTTGAAGATGTGATTCCTTTGGATTTTCTTAGAATCTTCCAACTATTCCCACTGCATGCATGATGTCCGATCAAGTACTTGTTAGATAACAATCATAGATCTGTAAGTTGGTTGATGTACTGCTGTTGATTCATCATTTGAGCTAAGACTATATCCTGTTACCATTAGGTTATATACTAGTTTAGAATCTTCCATGTCGTACCTTTTAAGGATCTATTTGAGATATTTGGTTTGTGAGAGAAAAATACGATCTTTATTTTGTTGAACTTGTAGGCCAAGAAAATAGGTAAGCTCACCAAGAAAGGAAATTTCAAATTCTTGTTGCATTAATGAAGCAAAATTCTGACTCATGGATTCTTCATTGCTACAAAAAATGATATCATCATCATACACAACAATATTAGCAATTTACCAGTGTCCATCTTTGTATATAGATTGTTATCTGTTGACCCCTTTGAAAAACCATGTTGGTGGAGATAATTGTCAAGACATTAAGACCATGCCATTGGAGCTTGTTTTAGACCATAGAGAGATTTTCTAAGTTTGCATGCAATTTTTGCACCATTTATAATAATGAATCCTTCTGGTTGTTCAATATAGACTCCTTCTAAGTCTCCATTATGAAATGCATATTTTACATCCATTTGGTATATACTTTGAATTTATGAAAACAGGTGCAAAATTTTCTTCAAAATCTATACCTTCTTGTTGAGCATATTCTTCACAAACAAGTGTGGCCTTGTTTCTAATAACTTCTCCATTTTCATTTAGCTTGTTTTTGAATATCAATTTAGTTCCTATGATATTTTTATCATGAGATCTAGGAACTAAGTCCCAAGTATTATTCTTTTCAATTTGCTCAAGTTCTTCGTTCATGACCTTGACTCAAAATTAATCTTTGCATGTTTCATTTACATTTTGAGGTTCAGTGGAAGACAAAAATGCTAGATAGCTAGAAGCTTCAGCAATCGTTCTTCTAGTCTGCACACCTACCCCTTTTTCTCCTAAAATTTGGGTTTCTAGATGATTTTTTTGAATATACCTGGACGGAGTCTTTTCTCCTATTGCTATCTCTTCTTCTATTTCTCCATTGGTTTCTTCTTCAAAATCAGTGTGATTTGATGTGGGAAAATGATCTTCATCTTCTTCATTGTCATAATCTTCAGTTTTTATCTATTTTAGATTTTTGCATGCTTCATCAACCACAACATCAATACTTTCAATAACTTTCCCAAGTTTTTTATTGTAACATTTATATCCTCTACGTTGGCAAGAGTAGCCAAGAAGAATACCTTCATCTTCTATGGGTTCAAACTTGCCAAGTTTCTCATCAATCCTTTTGACGTAACATTTGCTTCCAAAAACTTTGAAGTATTTTACAGTAGGAGTCTTACCGTACCAAAGTTCATGTGGAGTTTTAGTGCTCTTTACCCTAATATTTGCTTGATTGAGCATAGTGATGGCGGTGAATGCATCTTCACCCCAGAAGGTTGCAGGAGTTCCAAATTCATCTAGCATAGCATGAGCCATTTTTTGAATAGTTATTTTCATCCTCTCTACCACTCCATTTTGTTGAGCAATCCTTGCAGTGGATAACTGCATTTTTATTCCATGTTGTTCACAAAAGTCAAAGAATTCATCTGAGGTAAATTCCCCTCCTCGATCAGATCCGAGGCATTTGATTTTGTGATTTGATTCATTTTCAACCAAAGCTTTGAAGGCTTTGAAGTTTTGAAATGCTTCACCTTTAAGCTTTAGAAGATCTATCCAACACATTTTGGAAAAATAATCAATGAACAATATAGAGTATTCTTCTCCATGAGGTGACTTTTTCGTTGATGGTCCACATAAATTAGTATGAACAAGTTCAAGAGGCTTACTAGCTGACCCTTCCTTTTCGATGAAGTGAGATCTAGATTGCTTATAGAATTGACATGATTTTGATATAGTATTTTTTAGGAATGTTGATATCTGGAAGATCATGAACAACCTAGAATTTGCATGCTTTTCTTATTTGAGAAAAGCTTAGATGTCCCAGTCTTCTCTGCCATAGCCAGTTTTCATCATTTCTGCTTAGATAACACTGTTGTTGTCCTCCATTGAGTATGTATAGGTTGTTTGGAGTTATTTTCCCTTTGATCACAGTTTCTCCTATATCAAGTTTCCGAACAACACATCCATTTGATTAAAACACTACTTCATTGCCTTGATCACACATTTGACTCACACTCAACAGGTTATGCTTTAAGCCATCAACATACATAACATTCCCAGCTTGAAATTTTTCTTTCAAGAAAATAGAGCCTTTACCTTTTATGACAGTAGGAGTGTCATTTCCAAATGATACACTCTTTTCCTTTTCTAAGGCATTATATGGGTGTAGCTTTTTTTTGTCACTTGTCATGTGTTTTGAGCATCCATTGTCAATGCACCACTGGTTTTCTTGGCCTTATGCATACAAGGATATATAACATATTTCTGTTTGCAGTTCTTTCTTTCTCCATATTTTGGGATTTAATGCAGTTTTCTCCTTTTGAGCTATTTGATGAAATTTACTTCTGCATTCAGATTCTTCATGGACAAAGTTGTTACATATTGAGTATTCTATTTCATTTTCAAGAAAAGAAATGTTATTATAGGAAATTTTCTTGATCCCTGTCACATTCCTTTGGTTTTGTGGTTCTCTAATCATGATATTTTTGAAATCAACACATTGAGTAGCTTTGTGTCCAAAATTATGACATTATAAACATTGGCCATTAAATAAGTTTCTGTAATTATAGAATTTATTGACCTGTTGATTGCAGTTTGTATTGATATTTATCCTTGAAGCAATTTGAGTACAATTTACTTGAGATTGATTGTGGCTTATGCTCATCCTTGAAGTAAATTTAACTTGATTCACCTGGTGATCTTCTTTATGCCTTTGCTAACGATTGTCAAAATGTTCACTACTCTTTGTTGCATCAAGATAGCTTTTAGTGCAGGTTGATGACTTCTGTGATTGAGATGTTTCTTCAGTATATCCAAGACCTATCTTTATTAGAGGAGAGCACTGCACTTTGATAACTTCATTTAAGGTTTTTGATCCTTTAGCAAATCCAAGATTGAGAGCTTTTGTTTTCTCAAGATTCTTTTTCAGACCCACAATTTCACACTCTAGCTTTTCGTTGTGTTTTTCTCTTCGAGTAAGTTGGTATGTTAAGGTATCTATAATCATATTCTTTTATTCTAAATATATTTTGAGTTTAGAGATTTTTTTCACAAAGGTCATATTTATCTAAAGCATCCAAGAAATCATCATCTTCATAAGCCATCATAACTCTATAGTCATTACTATTTTCATCTTCATCACTATTTCATAAACCATCGCTATCTTCATGAGTATAGTATCTCTTATTATTTACACTTTGTTTTCTATTTCATTTTTTAGATCCATTCTCTTTATCATATTTATCTTTATGAGGGCATTTGGCAGCATAGACCGACTGTACCACAAGCAAAACATTTGAAAGGTAGTTTACCTTTGAATCCTTTGAAGCCCCGTTGAAGTTCTTGACAATGTTTGCTTCCTCTTCTTCTTCTGAAATATGTCCTGATTCATTGAGTTCTTATTTTCCTTTTGTTGAAGCTTTAAATGTGACTTATCTCATATCTGATGGACCTCCGCTTCTCATCTCAATGGTAGTTAAGATTCTATGAAGTTGTGTCATAGTAATAGTCTGTAAATCCTGCTTTTCTTCTATGGCAGATAATTTTGATTCAATTTTAGCAGATAAGGATCTTAAAACCTTTTCAACTAAGGTAACTTCCTTTATCTCTTCACCTAGATTCTTCATGAAATTAACAATCTCATCTATACGTAAGAGGTAACTAGTTATACTTTCATCATTGTGCATCTTGAGAGTTTCATATTGAATTCTAAGAGTTTGTAGTTTAGCACGTTTTACCTGAGAGTCTCCTTCATAGCTTAGAATGATTTTGTCCCATATTTCTTTGGCTGATTTGTGCTGCATAAATTTGGAAAACTCTAATTGTGACAGACTTGCCAGTAATTTATTGGTAACCTTGGCATTGGTTTCATATTGCTTTTTACCTATGGTATCTGTAGGAATTGCTGATGGAAATGTATATCCTCCTTCCACGATTTCCTAGACATCTATTCCAAGAGATAGAATATAGGTTGTGGTTCTTACCTACCAATAAACAAAACTGTTCCCATCAAAGATTGGCGGTCTGATGGAAACCCCCACTTTCTTTATTACTCATGATGGTGGATCTTCCCTCAAGTGATCAAGCTTCTTTCTGAAGGACCTGCTTTGATACCAATTGTTTGAAATAATACTGAGAGGGGGGTTGAAATATTATTATCAAATCAATAATTCAATTTTTCAAAACTAATTTGTATATGCTACTTCAGCTTAGTGAACTAGCGTGTATACGCAGTTGTACTTAATGCAACTAGCATATATGCATAAATATTTTCGTTATCATGTATCAAAATTTAACCAGTACATCAGGAATTCATTAGACATTGCAGTAAAAATAGAATAAAGAATCACATATAAGAAACACACATGAACACCAAGATATAAGGTGGAAACCCAATGTGGGTGAAAACCACTAGTTGCAATCGACTTTGTCTTCTTTTAATAATAAGAAAATTATGTTTACAATTTTTGTATTGGTGTAGTCATATACCTCTACGCAAGCTTCTACTTGCAGAAGGTTACGACCTTCCCTCGTTCTCCAACTTCTACTGGAAGGGACCTACAACCCCCTAGCTATTGTACTAGCTGATATGATTACTAGTATGTAGGTGTTGACCTATAGAAGTCTAAAACATTCTCTTTTCTTCCAGGGACCACATTTCATAAATTTTCAAACTAGATCCATCAACAACATCATTCAATAATCAAATATATGTGAATCCACCAATCTCCTTTTGAACCAACCACAATCGAGTCAATCAATCACTCCATCAATTTGATCATTCAAAATGTTGTCACCAGAATACAATAACCTGAACCCAAGCCAGAACCTAAAACTCCGAAACAACAAATAAAAGCAACTAAAACATATTTTATAAGGTATACACTACTTCCATGTGTCGAACCTGTGTGCATATGTGCATTACTAAAAGAGAACCAGTGCACAAAACCGCAAATCAAATTTATGATGTATACGTTCGTATGATATACAGAACTAGCATGTATATGCTCCTTTTCTAAAGTGAACCGGCGTACAGATTTCTAAATGATGATTTAAACATTACAACTATTCCAGAATTCAGTCATACAAAGATCATCATATTTTCAGACTACAGCATGCGCCAGTTATTCAAATACAAGATCAAACCATATAAAGACAATTCACTTCAAGCCTTAAGATCCTGATACGTCATTAGAACTTATCGTTCATCAAACACTAAGGTTCATCCTCGATTCAGATTAAACACAACACCATAAGATAATAACCTGCATATTAGATCTCACACTTCATCAACTATTCGATACTTGCAGACCTTAGCCTAATGATCTTCTCCTCCTTTTATAGTTTTAGACCTTTATCAATACCATGGACCAAAACCACTTAGGGCCAATACCTTGGACCAAATACCTAAGGTCAATTCCTTGGGCTAGATACCTTCGACCAATACCATGGATCATATACTTTTGTCCAGAAACATAGTTTTCCAAGGTGTACACACTTTTCCTTCTGTGAAAGTATGTGTGTATGCTATACGTGTCTTTTGTTCTATTAACTTGCGTGTATACACAGCTTGGTCAAGGTGAACCTACGTATACCCCTGTTTCTTCATTTTGTGAAGACTGATCTATAATTCTTTGATGTTTACCTACTATATTGTGATCTTTCATCTAAGTAATTTTCCTTCTGAACTGATTCCTTGAAGCTGCCCTACATTTCATCATATCTATAAACACTACTGTCATGCATTTTATCACATCTGATATCTCTTCTGTAGATTCATCGAGTTACCATATACAAGTGAGTTGTCTTGTTGCAAGTGGGTTTCCATCAAGTACAACACATACATCATAATGTCAATAGGCAGGTCCAATGGTAAAGGAAAAAGGAATGCAGGACATTAAGGTCACCCGTGTAAGAAAGCCATGAACTCTAGGTATAGAAAATCAAATGTTATTTCTCATAAGAAAATCGAGTATTATCTTATATCATCCCTCTCCACGATTTCTTCTCCGGACTCTTTGGGGAATTTTCTTGTTGATAGTTGTGCTTCAAGGCATAACATTGAGTACACGGAAGCTCTCTCTAATCTGATAGAGAAGGAAACAAACTTGGAGATTGTGCTTGGAGACGATGCCACCTATCCCGTAAAGGCTATAGGGAATGTTACTCTTTAATTGAATCAGGGTAACATAATTCATTTATAGGAAGTTATATATGTACCTGATCTCAAGAAGAGCCTAGTGTCCATTTCGGCAACAGAAGGTGAAGGTTACAATGTGGAATTCATCCATGAAAAGGTACATGTTTGGAAAAGAAATTTTAAATATGCTTTTACTCTTGGGTTTAGGGTTGGAACTTTGTATCAAGTTGTAGGAAGTCCATTGGGGGGCATTTCTTGTGATATATCTCTTCAATTTGAACTATGGCATCGTAGGTTTGCAGATGTTCATTATAAGGCCGTACATGATGTGAGATACATGGTGATAGGAATTCCTGAGCTCAAAGAAGAGCACGAAGCTATTTGTACTAGATGTACCCAAGAAAAAATTACAAGTAATATCGAGACTATAGATGTGGAACAACTCAAGTGGTTCGAGCGTCATGACCGGTAATGTCATATATGGAGGTTGAAGAAGGATTTCTATGGTTTGAATGATCCAGGTGGATGTTGGTGGCCACCCGCCTATCCCGTTTCGACCCCCACAATTATCTCTTTTAATATTTCAGTTTCCATAATTATAGCACAATTTAATATTTTTAGCAGTCTTTTCGGGTTTTGAACTTCGGAGCTGTTTTGAGTCCCTAAACAACGTTTTTTGGGAAATATGGGAGCAACATGGGTGCATGGAATGATGTTTCTCTTCACAAAGTTATATTTCTTGGATAGATCTTTCTAATGAGCTATTGTACATGTCAAACAGAGGTCGAGTGCCAAAGTTACGACCCCAGGAAATTGATGTACCAATTTACCCAAACGGGGCCCACAATTTGGCATTTCATATTCTAGGGTTAGGTTTTGGTCTGTGAAGGGTTTTCCATTGTTTCTGAACAATAAATATGCCTTCAAGCCTCATTGTAACACAGTTCAGAGGCATATAGCTGCCACATATCTTCTCAGCGATAAGCTACCGTCGCCCTAAAAGTGTATTTCCATTTCTGTTTGTAAGCATATTTAAGTATTTTACATTAATGAAATAAAGTACCATTTCCACTACATCTCTATGTTTATGCTTATCTCTGTAATTTGTTGTGTTCATATTTAAATTTGGATCAGTGGTATCAGAGCGGTCTACTTTTTCTCTATTTTTCTTTGCATGTCCCCAACAAGGTCGAGATATGAGTTAGGGCTTTAACTGCTCGAATATTTGCAAGACGAGCCTGACAAATCCCAATGGCCTTTCATGGTGAATGAAAAGAAATACGAGGGGGCAAGATATCTATCAAAATATTTCTCGAAGAAGCCCTCAAGTGGCAATGGAATGTGATGATGGATAGATTTGCATAGATCCTTCGGCGACTACCCAAAGGCTATGCATCGACTTCCAATAGCTACTCTGGAAATGCCACACCATTTAAGGTACAAGTTAATTTTGAAATCCTCAAATTTGAGCGTCAAATAGATGAAAATGTCGTAGATAAATGGTTATATCTACTATATGGCTGTTTTTATGTTCATGAATTTTCGAGTCGAGAAAATATTGTTTTCCCTCTTCTCAAAGTAGCCCCCCATGTCAAGGACTAGTGGGAAACTTACTGTGAGTAGAAGAACAAAAGTATGGGCTCACTATTTTTAGCCACACACACTTTGGATTGATTCTGGGATGCCTTCAAGGAGTAGTACTACCCTGTCAAAAGCTATGAGGACAAATACATCAAATGGACCACACTGTGGCATGGAAGGGACCAAGATGTGCTAGAGTTCACAAATGTTTTTCATACCCTTCACACACAGTTGGGTATCAAGGACTCTGAGCTGCATTTGGTACTGAAATACCACAATTTCCTACAAAGATACATCTAGGAAGAGGTGGAGTTCCTAAACATCTCCTCACTCAGCATGACATATCGATACACTATCAAAATGGAGCAAAATTTCAAACAGAAGAAGCGTAACTTTGGATCCACAAATCTGAAGACCAAAGGACAAAGCCAAGGCAGAGTGACCGAAGATAACTCATCGAAGCAACAAGAAAGGAATAACACCACAAAGTCCAAGAAGGACACAGGAAAGTGGTGTTAGTTCTACAAGAGTCCCACTCATAACACAAGTGAGTGTTGGACCAAGCAATCACTAGCGACTGAGTTGGAGGCTTCAGAATTAGATGCATGTTTTGACCTTGAGTCAGAACCCAACAAGGAGAATGGAAAAGGGAAGCAGATCATTGATGCAGAGCCTAGTGTCACTATTATCACCACCAAGATCCAGAAGAATGAACCCCAATACCCAAAGGAGGGGGAGCATCTTTTCCACTCACAAATGTGGGTGAAGGGTTCACCTCTGCAATTCATTTTTGAGAGTGGGAGCTAAAAGAACCTAATTTTAGCAGAGGTCTTGAAGTGGTTGGGCCTAACGACTACACCACACCCACAACTGTACAGGATTGGGTGGCTTCATGAAGGATGAGATCTCAAAGTTCGCGAGCAGTGCCACCCTCCATACAACATGAAGCCCTTCACAAACGAGGTATTGTGTGATGTTACACCTCTAGATGTTTGTGATGTACTATTAAGCTAGCCATACTTGTGGAGGCGACATGTTGTGTATGAGTCAAGGTCTCATTCTATCATTATTCCTTTGGATAATTCATTATAGAAGATACCAGAGGTAGCCCCACCTACCACCACCTCTTTGATCACTGCTAAGAAAGGCAACAAGCTCATCTCATAGACTTGGAAATTTATTTTATGTCCAGTTCGCTCCCAAAGTAAGGGGTAGATCGTTGCTACATCCATGACCCCTGCAAAGGATTCCTCCATGCAGCAGCATTAGCAAAGGGATACAGTCATGACAGAACACATGCACAACTTCTCCTCACCCACAGGTGTACCACACAAGCTTCCTATGGGCAACAAAATCTGGTTGCATCTGCAGAAAGAATGCCTTACAAGAGCCCATCAGAAGCTCTGACCATGCCAACATGGTCCTTACACCATTACCAAGGCTATGGGAAACAATGCTTTGGAGCACAAAATTTCTCCATTCCTTCGCCTGCACCATGTTTTCAATGTGTACTACCCTCGATCACGCTTCCCACCATTACTGGACACATTTGAGATTGCAGAACAACTCACCAAGGACCAAGTTTAGCAGATGAAGGAACACAATGCAATGGGGACCATTGCTTCCTAATGGGGGAGGAATTATCCAGGTGGATGTTGGTGTCCACCCACCTATCCCTATTGGACCCCCAGAACTATCTCTTTTAGTTTTTCAGTTTTCGTAATTATAACACAATTTACTATTTTTAGTAATTTTTTCGGGTCCTGAACTTTCGAAGCCATTTTGAGGCCCTAGACGTTGTTCTTTGGGAAATATAGGAGCAACATTGGTCGATGGACTGATGTTTATCTTCCCAAAGTTATAGTTCTTGGATAGATCTTTCTAGCGAGCTATTGTACGCATCAAACGGAGATCAGGTGCCAAGGTTATGACCCCGAAAAATTAATGTACCAATTTACCCAAACGGGGCCCACTATTTGGCATTTCATCTTCTAGGGTTAGGTTTTGCTATGTGAAGGGTTTTTCATTATTTCTCAACAATAAGTGGGCCTTTGAGCCTCATTGTAACATAGTTCAGAGGCATGTAGCCACCACATCTCTTCTCAGAGATAAGCTACCATCGCCCTAGCTGGTGTATTTGTATTTCTGTTTGTAAGCATATTTCAGTATTCTAGATTAATGAAATGAAGTACTATTTTGGTTGCATCTCTATGTTCATGTTTATCTCTATTATTTTTTTCCTGCCTATTTAAATCTGGATCATCGAACAAAGCACCTCAGGCTTGGTATGAGAGGATAGACAACTATTTGATGAAGTTGAGATTCACTAGGAGTGAATCTGATCCAAACCTTTTCTTTAAGGTTATGGATAATGGACATATCATAATTATACCTTATAGGGATGACCTCTCTTTGACAGGTGCAAACCCCATCATTTATTAACGTAAGAGGGAGTTGGATTTTGGATTTGGAATGGTGAATTGCAAGCTTGTGACAACCCTGATGGAGCTTAGCATTAATAAGTTATGCGATAGTGTTTTCGTACCTGAATTAGGTAATGCTTCTGAGTATCGTCAAATCATAGGGGCATTGATCTTCTTGGTGAACTCCCATCTGGATATATGTTCTCCATCTAGAATGTTGAGCCAATACATGGTTTAGCCTCTTCACTCATAATGGGTTGGTGGCAAGAATATTATAACATATCTTCGAGGCACAATCTCTCATTGAATGAGATACACTGTTGGAGATGTGAGGCTACATGGTTATTCTAATTGGCCAGGTAGTGTGGTGGATCACAAGAGTATTACAAGATTATATTTCTCTTTGGGTTCTACTTCAATATCCTGGATGAAAAAGAAGTAGAAGTTAATTGCTTTGAGCACCACTGATGCAAAATACATAGCTGTGAGTATGGCCTCCTGTGAAGTTGTCTAGTTATGAAAGCTCTTTAGTCGGCTATCTAGACATGTGCTGGATACCACTGTGATCCTCTGTGACGACCCGAGTGGGATCCTATTTTCAGAAAATATTGTATTCCATCATTGCTCCAAGCACATAGACATCAGGTACCACTTTATCTGGGATATGGTATAACGAGGAGAAATAAGGCTATATCAGATTAGGAGTGATGTGTGGGTCATCCGTATTCTAGCGAAGACCCTAGGAAAGGTAAAATTATTCACTTTCTGAGAATGACTTGGAGTCGTGGAGAGACCCTCTCCTGAGGGTCTTGTATGATATGGATATTGAGCTCTAGGAACTTCAAGGACATGGGGTACTTCTTGGAGTGATGAGAAATCATAGGGTGAGTGGTTCAACTGATCTAGGTGGATGTTGGTGGCCACGCACCTATCCCATTTAGACCCCCACAATTGTCTCTTTCAACTTTTTCAGTTTCCTAAATTGTAGCACAATTTATTATTTTTAGTACTTTTTCGGGTCCTGAACTTCCGGAGCCATTTTGAGGCCCTAAACGACATTTTTTGGAAAATATGGGGGCAACATGGGTCCATGGGCCAATGTTTCCCTTCCCAAAGTTGTAGTTCTCAAATAGATCTTTTTAACGAGCTATTGTATGCATCAAACAGAGGTCGAGTGCCAAAGTTATGACCCCGAGAAATTGATGTACCAATTTACCCAAACGGGGCCCACAATTTCGCATTTCATCTTCGAGGGTTAGGTTTTTGGATGTGAAGGGTTTTCCATTGTTTCTCAACAATAAATAGGCCTTCAAGCCTCATTGTAACATATTTCAGAGGCATGTAGCCACCACATCTGTTCTCAAAGATAAGCTACCATCGCCCTAGTCGGTTTATTTCCATTTTTGGTTGTCAGCATATTTTAGTATTTTCCATTAATGAAATGAAGTATTATTTCCGTTGCATTTTTGTGTATATTCTTATCTCTGTATTTGATTGCGTTCCTATTTAAGTCCAGATCAATGGTATCAGAGTGGTCTTCTTTTTCTCTGTTTTTCTTTGCATGTCCCCAACGAGGTCGGGATATAAGGAGTTAGGGCTTGAACTAGTCGAACCTTTGCAAGACCAGCCTCGCAAATCCTGACGACCTCCCATGCCGGATGGAAATAAAGATGAGGACGTAGGAGATCCTATCAAAATCTTGCTCAAAGAAGTCCTCGAGTGGCAAAGGAAAGCGATGATGGATATTTTTGTGCAGATCCTTCAGCGGCTACCCAGAGGCGACGCATCAGCTTCCAGTAACTACTCTGGAAACACCACACCATTTAAGGTAAAAGTTAATTTTGAAATCCCCATCTTTGAGGGTCAAATAGACACAGATGTCGTAGATAAATGGTTAAATATGCTAGATGGGTATTTTTCTGTTCATGAATTTTCAAGTCGGGAAGAGATTGTTTTCGCTCTTCTCACAGCAGCACCCCACGTCAAGGACTGGTGGGAAACCTACTGCGAGCAGAATGATGAAATTACAGGCTCACTATTTTTAGCCACACCCACTTGGAATGACTCCTGGGATGCCATCAAGGAGTAGTACTACCCTATGAAAAGCTATGAGGACAAATACATCAAATGGACCACACTGTGGCAAGGACGAGACAAAGATGTGTCAGAGTTCACAAACATTTTTCATGCCCTTCACACACAATTGGGTATGAAATATTCTGAGCTGCATCTGGTACTTAAATACCATGGCTGCCTACATAAACACATCCAAGAAGAGATGGAGTTCTTGAACATCCTCTCACTCAGCACAACATACCTATATCCTGTCACAATTGAGAAAAAGTTCAAACAGAAGAGGTGAAACTTTGGATTTGTAAATCTGAAGCCCAAAGAACAAAGCCAAGGCAGGGTGAACCAAGACAACCCATCGAAGCCACAAGAAAAGAAAAACACCACGAAGCCGAAGAAGGACACAATAAAGTGGTGTGAGTTCCACAAGAGTGCCACTCATAACACAAGTGAGTGTTGGACTAAGCATTCGCCGGTGGGCAAGTTGAAGGCTTCCAAATATGAAGCATGTTCAGATCCTGAGCCAGAACCTGACAAGGGGAATGGAAAGGGGAAGCAAATCATTGATGCAAATCCCAACGCCACTATTACCACTGCCAAGGTCCAGAATAATTAACCCAAAGACCCATAGGAGGGGGAGCATCTTTTCCACTCATAGATGTGGATGAAGGGTTCGTCGTTGCAATTCATTGTTGATAGCGGCGGCCAAAAGAACCTCGTTTCAGCATAGGTCATGAAGCGGTTGGGCCTACCGACTGCACCACGCCCGCGGTCATATAGTATCGAGTGGCTACATGAAAGATGAGATCTCAAAGCTCGCGAGCAATGCCACCTTCCCTACAGCATCAAGTCGTTCACTGATGAGGTATTGTGTGATGTTACACCTCTGGATGTTTGTGATGTATTATTAGGCCAACCATACTTGTGGAGGCGACATGTTGTGTATGAGTCAGGGCCTCGTGCTGTCATTATTTCTTTGAAAGGTAGCAAGCTCATCTCCTAGACTAGGAAATTCATTTTTTGTCTAATTTTCTCCCAAAGTAAGGGGACAATCATCACCACATCCACGACTCTCGTGAAGGGTTCCTCGATGCAACAACAACAATAAAGGAACACGGTCATGATAGAACTCATGAACAACTTCACCTCATGCGCAGGCATACCACACAAGCTTTAGGTGGGCAACAAAGTATGGTTGCATTTGTAGAAAGAACGCCTTACAAGAGCCCATCAGAAGCTTCGACCATGCCGACATGGTCCTCACACCATTACTAAGGTTGTGGGAAATAATGCTTTGGAGCACAAAATTCCTCCTTTCCTTCGCCTGCACCAAGTGTTCAATTTGTGCCACCCTTGAGCATGCTTCTCACCATTTCTGGAGACATCAGAGATTGCAAAACAGCTCACTAGAGGCTCAGCTCAGCAGAAGCTTCCTCATCTCAGGGAGGAACTCAATGCAATGGGGACCATTGCTTCCTAAGGGGCGAGGAATGTTCCAGATGGATGTTGGTGGCCACCCACCTATCCCATTGGACCCCCATAATAGTCTCTTTTAGCTTTTTCAGTTTCCTAAATTGTAGCACATTTTACTATTTTTAGCAATTTTTCAGGTCCTGAACTTCCGGAGCCATTTTGAGGCCCTAAACGACATTTTTTTGGGAATCTCGGGGAAATGTGGGTCCATGGACTAATGTTTCGCTTCAAAAATTTGGAGTGCTCAGATAGATCTTTCTAACGAGCTATTGTACGCGTCAAACGAAGATCGGGTGCCAAAGTTACGACCCCGGGAAATTGATGTACCAATTTACCCAAACAGGGCCCATAATTTGGTGTTTCATCTTCTAGGGTTAGGTTTTGGGATGTGAGGGTTTTCCATTGTTTCTCAACAATAAATAGGCCTTCGAGCCTCATTGTAAGATAGTTTATAGTCATGTAGCCACCACATCTCTTCTCAGAGATAAGTTACCATTGATCTAGCTAGTTTATTTCCATTTCTGGTTGTAAGCATATTTTAGTATTTTCCATTAATGAAATGAAGTATTATTTCCACTGCATCTTTGTGTATATGGTTATCTCTGTATTTTATTGCGTTCCTGTTTAATTCTGAATCATCAACCTTCCCTTAGTGGTTTGCTATGTAGGTTAGATGAGTGGTTCATCCTTCTCCTACCGAGACACAATCATAGGATGATTGGTTCAACCTTCCCCTAGTGATTTTTTGTGTACAAGATGACTGCTTGAACCTTCCCCTTGGTACATGTAGGAAGAATGAGTGGTTCATCCTTCTTCTGCTGAGAAACTCCACCCATGTAGTCTAGGAATCATGGGAACTACCTCTCATTTAGCCAATGAGAAGGGAAATGAGGATAGGGACCATTGTACTATTGATTGACGCATCATGTACTATTGTATGCCCTATAAAACGATGATATGGATCTATGATCAATTAGAACTGAATTTGGGTCAATAAGAGTGGTATGAGACACAGTGTTTATTTGGAACTGATTTCAGATCAGTAAGAGTGATATGAAACACTCTCTTTCATCTGGGACTCACTTTGGGTTAGTAGAGAATGGTATAATACATTCTTGATAACTTCTTCCTCTTCTTCTTCATAGTTCAATGGAGCAATGCATTGATGGTAGAGATACTACTGACTTACAGATGGATTAACAAATGGAGTTTTCCCTAGTTGAGAGGGAGTGTTAACGTTGGCAACTAGGGCCAAAATCCATCTGCGTCATCTTATTTATAGAAACTAATTTTTTCTTGGATTACTCTCTTGGAGAGGTGTAGGATTGATCTAAATATCATCTTATTCCAACATGTATTTATCTAGATATGAACTTATTTATATTATTTGACAATTTCTCAAGGTCGGCCAACAGCCAAATAAATCCGAGCTCAACCTCAACATTGGATTTAAGTAGGGGAGGCCTTAAGTCATTTAACACACACATTACTCTTGATCTCTCCTCTCCACTCATTTGGGTTTGTCCTCTCACGAGTGAGATGTAGTGGAAAGGGTTATCTAAGAGATCTCGATGTAGTCATCTAGAGCGACATAGCGACTATCCCAAAAGGGAAATTTAACCACAGCAAAGGAGGCTTAATATGCAGCTGAAGGACAAGTCCTAGCCAAAGTCATAAAGGTGTGCTAGCCACATGTTAAGAGGAGAGTTAATCCACACTTAAGGAAGCATGTAATCCACTGAAATAAGAGCTCTAATCCGCACTTAAGGGAGGCCCTAAGCATGTGTCCGAGAGAGGCCCTATACATAGTCAAGGATGAGCCTTAATATGCAGTCAATGAAGAAGCCCTAATACGTTTCCTGAAGAAGCCTTAATACACTATCTAAAGCAACCCTAATTCATTGACTAAAGGATGCACTAACTATAGTTAAGAGAGGCCTAAGCTGCTCGAAGGAGGAGGCCTAATACACAACCAAGGATAGACACTAACTAAGCTAAATGAAGCTTGTTGATAACATGAAAGAAGAAGAGAATTTCGGGTTATTGTACGTGACAAAACCATCATAGAGGCAAGGTTATTTGGGCATCCTTTTGTGATTGCGTGAAGTTGTTCTCTTCTTGTAGGATAGCCGAGTTGGATGACGTAAGGGAAAAATATGTCAGAGTCTCATTAGACGGACAAGGAGTAATGTTTATTCTCCTTGGAAGCTATAGGAAGACTGCGTGTTAAGCTGCATGACATAACACCATACTCAAGGATTCTGTATGGGTGTTTGAGGGCTTATATATATGCCGAGATCAACAGCATAACCAGGGAGTTGTCCTAGGTTGTTTTGATAATTGTTTGAAGATTATTTCAATAGTGCTTGGTGCCCTAACGATTCATCATGATGACAACTGCAAATATATTTTTAATTGTGTCCTATTTCATCAAGTGATATCTAGTGCAACAAGAAGATATCAGAGTTCTCAGAGATATTTTCAGTCAAGTTTTGACCATGACTGGCTCAGTTTGTTGAATATCCTGTTCATACCATACAGATGATCTCTAGAAGAATATTTTGTCATGTTTGACCATCATTGTCTTCTCTCGCCAAGACATTTCTACTGCTATTATAAATATCAGTTTTGTCTATTTGTACTCTCTCTCTCCCCTCAACTATTGACGAATATAAGAAAATTGGTTAAGGGATTCCTCGCGTTGGGGTTCATCTGTGGCTAGTGCAACATCTTGTGTCCTCTAGTCTTGCCTTGTCTTCTACTTTTTATGTTTAATGTTCTATTTGCATTTTACTATCATGCTAAGGTGATTGCTAATATTGACATTGATATTGGGCTAACAACAAAATTGAAGTAAATTGTCCTAAGCATAGAACATTCCAAAAAAAATTAACAAAACTGAAACAAATGGTGTTTCTTAGGCATATATTTCTGGTGTGAACTAGGTTACACATCGGCATGAAATCTTTTTGCATCTTTCTGAAAGAGAGTTATAAAACATTTGTAAATTTCATTCCAAAGAGGGATTGTGAGATAAGCTTACAACAGAAATTGTGAAGAAGTTAGCCCGTATGTCATCTCTTCATACTAAACACTTGATACTGGATGAATTACATGGAAAAATTTACTTAACCAAGTTGGATATTCATTTAGGATATCATCAAATAAGAATGAATATTGAATACATTCCAAAAAAACATTTAGAACTCTTGCGGTTCATTATGAATTTTTTGGTCATGCATTTTGGCCTTTTCAAATGCTTCCTTAGGAAGAATGTTTTAGTATTTTTTGATGATATACTCATCTACAACAAGTCTTCAAAGGATCATGTTCAACATGTTGACAAGGTTGTTAAACCATTGGAGGATAAACAATTATATGCAAAAACCTCGAAATGTTTCTTTGGAGTATAGGAGGCAAACTCTCTATGTAATATTTTATCCTATGAGCGTGTTAAGGTAGACCCTAGGAAAATTAATGTCATTCGGAATGGAAGATCCCCATGTCTATAAATCCTCTATGTGGATTTCTTGGGCTGATAGGGTGTTATCACAAGTTTGTTAACAATTATGGGATAATAGCATCACCTCTAACAACATTACTAGAGAAATATGCATTTTCCTGGACTCCATAAGTAGCTAAGGCCTTTAAATATCTTAAAGAGGCAATGTGCCAATAATTAGTCTTATCTATGCCAGACTTCACAAAAACATTTATTCTGGAATGTGATACCTCACAAAATGGAATTTCTGTTGTTTAAATGCAAGGAAGACCCATTTCTTTTGAAAGTCCTTCAATAAAGGGAAAATATTTACAAAAAGCTATTTACGAGAAGGAAATGTTGGTGATACTACATACACTTAAGAAATGATGACCTTACCTAATGGGAAGACACTTCAAGGTAAAAATGGATCATGATAGTCTTAAATACTTTTTACAAGAAATATTATCTTCAAAAGAGCAACAAAAATGGGGCACAAAGATGTTTCTTTATGACTTTGAAATAATTTTAGAAAATGAAGCAAAATCTTGTTGTAGATGCACTCTCAAGAAATTATGAGGGTGTGGAAGCATTTCTTTGTGTATGTAATGAATAAAATATATATAAATATAAATAATAAAGATAATTGCAATAATGATTAGTTAACTAGTAATTAGGTCGAAGAGGCATGTCTAAATGAGACATGACTCTTCCTGAAGAGACACTTGCCTAATATAAAAGAAAGCCTCTCATTCTCATTGTAATTCATTCTTATTCTTATTCATACATTTTAATATAGTATTTGTATCCTCAATGGATTATTTCATATTCCAAGTCTTTTGGAGCAAGTAATTTGTAAAAGGAACTTTGTTTGCTTCATTTGGTATTAGAGGAGCTCAGTCCTTTAGGTCGCTTGACCGGTGCACAGAGCTTGTTCTCCGATCTAGATCCTTAGTTATTGAAATTCATCAACCATGTTGCTATAAAATTGAAGCATTTTCCTCAGAATTTGTGAGTTTCTCCTTTTCTCCCTTTTTCCAGGCCTTTCGCCATTAAAATTAAAACTAAAAGAAAATTCGCTAGTTGGAAGGTCTCCAATTCGCTAGTTGACCTTTGGCAATAAAGAAAATTAACAAAAAAAAATATAAGTAAATAAATTTATAAAAATAACAAGAAGAAAAAGTAAAAATCAAATAAAATAAAAGAAATATAAAAAAAATTCAAATTATTTATAAAAAAAAATAATAAAATAAAAATAAAATCACCTGGTAGAAGCCTGTGCATTTAGAAACAACCCATGGTAATTGCCCATGGTATGCTAAAAGTGAAAGAAAAAAAAAATGGATACAAAATCTCATACCAAGTGATATTTAAAACTTTTTACGTGGAGAAGCCCGTGGTTTTGGAAACAACCCATGGTAATTTCCCATGGTATTTTAAAACTAAAAGAAAAAAACAAAAGGGATACACAATCTCTTTATAGGAAAGGTAAGTTTTACTTTTTTACTTAATGTTTGGTGAACATCATGACCTTGTCATATGAAAAGACGTTATGAAAAGACGTGACCTTTATATTTATTAAGTGTCGTTACATCATAAAATTTTATATTAAGTGTGACTTTTAGATTAAGTGTTGTGACATCATAAAACTTTAATTAAAAAAAAAATTAATATTTAAGAAGTAAAATGGAGACTAGTAATGAGAGATTCCCTGGAACCTTTGGTGGATGTGTTTATACATTATTTAAAATCAAAGGATCACTCGCAAGAAGAGATATAATAATCTCTATCAGTCTTGACTAAACAAGTAATTATATTAGTCCTAAATTTGCTAACCAATTGGTGATTCTTCAATCAAATATAGTTGAAACAACTATTTTTGGCACATGTAACAAACAATACTATATAAAGAATCTACACCTAAATATTGTAGATTATACTTTTACCTCACAATTCACTGTGAAAACCTTATGTTTTGGGATCACCATGGATGAAAACTCTAGGTTCCTTTATTCTAAATACTAAGGAAAGGTTTTTAACATTTTCTTACAAGCAGATGAAAACAAAGATGTTACAATGAAACCTAATTCAGCAATGCCAGAAGATATATTAGATATTTCAAAAGTAATTTGTCAAGAAGGTAAAAAAGTATTACAAAATATGCAAAATGAAATTGACAAAATCACTATTGACAAAAATGAAGTTTCTCCACTTAAAAACCATAGTGGAAAATTATTGACGCAAATTAAGAAACTTAAGAAGGATAAAAAGTCATTAGAAAACAAGGTACAAAAAATTATCGAGAAAGAAGCATCAAATATAGGAATTCAAGTTCATGACAAAATAAAAAATAATGATCCAATAAATGTCACAACTCAGGAAGAAGACAAGCAAGTTGAAGAAAAAATGCTCTTGGATTTTGCAAGTCAGATGATAAATATCCCTATTTAATGTTCCATAACCAACTCAACAACATATTCGCCAGAAGAAAATATAAAAAATTGCCACATGCCCAATAAGGGAATGTCAAACCAAAAAAATTCCCTATTGACATCCAAATCATGATAATAGACAATTGAACCAATCTACGTATTGGGATGATTCATACTAGAAACAACAAATTGATGTTTCAGAGAATAATGATGTAAAATCAATCCAGTCTTATGCCAACAATTTGTTAGAAAATTCCAGTGATCAGAATACTATACAGAAGATTAATTTAGGATGGTCTGATCCCTTCTAAGTGATACAATTTTGTTTGTCACTAAGAAGATCATATCATCTTGTATTGATGAAGATGACTATTCCGAGATAGAAAGAATTTCGAAGACCAAAAAAAAGAGATCAGGCCTTTTTCATCGATAACTTTGAGGAAAAGGCTTTTTGAGGAGGAAGGCAACGGAACAAATCAAATATATATAAATAATATAGATATAAATAATAAAGATAATTGTAATAATAATTAGTTAACTAGTAATTAGGTTGAAGAGGCATGTCTAAATGAGACATGACTCTTCGTGAAGAGACACTTGCCTAATATAAAGAAAGCCTCTCATTCTCATTGTAATTCATTCTTATTCTTATTCATACATTTTAATATAATATTTGTATCCTCAATGGATAATTTAATATTCCAAGTCTTTTGGAGTAATTAATTTGTAGAAGGAACTTTCTGCACTTCAGTGTCACTTATATTATCCAATCACATTGGATAACCAAAACAAGGGATGAATAGAAGAATGATGAAGAAGTGTGGGCACTCATTCAAAAGTTCCAGAAAAATACCAGTATATCTGACACATTTCGCTAGAAAAATGATTCATTATTGTACAAATATTTCTTATACCCTTTTAAGAATTCCCAACTCAAATGAAAGATTGTTCTAGAATTGCACACCTATCCCTTAGGAGGGAACTCACTATTTTTAAAAACTTACCACAAGGTTAAGAAGGATGGCTTTCGGGATGGCCTTAAATTTGATATTCAAAATTTTGTGGTAGAATATTTGGTTTTCCAACAATATAAGTTGAGAGAATTGAGACCTTATGACTATTACAACCTTTATCCATTCCAATTGGGAGGAGGTTCAATGTATTTTATCACATGCTTACCCAAGTCCAAAGGAAAGATTTTCATCATGGTAGTATTTCACAGAATTAACAACTATGCACATTTTTTTGCATTATCTCATCCATTTAAAGACAATATACTTTCTACTACATTTATGGAAACAATTCAAAATATACATTGAAACCCAAATATTATTCTAAGTGACACATAACTCATTTTATTTTTTGCTTGAGCAAGTATGGATCCTTCTATGTCATTGGGTCAAAAAATAATGTACAGTATAAACTACCATCCACTCGGCGGCAAAGAGAAAGAAAGGAAAAGATAGCCAAGCCTCCAAGGGCTACCCGTACCGTAGTACATACAAATGAAAGAGCCTAAGGCATTATTGAAAGCCCCTAGACCCACCTGCGGAAATCCCACGAGCTAACACGTGGCCCCCTCCTAGGAAACTACAACCCAACACACCAACCCATCATAACAAGAAGATCGATGGCCTAGAAAAAAGCGCAACTCCAAAGAGTTAGAAGTTTACCACCCCAGCCCCACCAAGTTGCACTTCAAGACGCCACTGTTGATTCGCAACACCCGAATCTAATGGATAAGAAGAATTTCGCAATGGATAATAATGCGGAAAGTTATTTCACGATAGAGGGCGGTTTTCCATCTCCCCACCCTACCACGCGTCACCAAGTTAATGGGATCGCTACGATCACGTGAAAATCGTTTCTGCTTTGAGGGCCACGTGATCAGTCCGAAACCACCTAGGAGGTGGTTTTGCAATATAGCCTTCATTGGTCAAGACTTCTAGTTACCGAAAAGCCTGGTATCTCTATCTAAGATAGAACAATCACGCCTTGGATTGGGACAAAGCCTGGGTAGCCGAATTCCATCGAGCCAAGGCCTACGAGGAACATCTGAGATCTGCATAACTCTTACACCCTGAATCTGAGTAACTAGACAAGGATCAATATCTGCCACAAGCATTACCAAAAAGGAAGGCTCAATCAGGGGAAAATCAATTCGAGCTATTTCCCAAGGTACTGAGTCTAAACACCTCCCTGTCATCTTCCACCTGCTCATTGCATTGAGCTCTTAGTCTACTAGGCCTCACTTCCTGCGATTTTGTCAACCCATTTTTCCTTGTGCAGCTGACCCCCTGATTAGCCTGAAGATCCGCCAGCTTGTTAGCCTTTCTATGAACTTGGTGGAAACTGATAGTACGTAGGCCCTGAAGATGGCTTTGAATCCTTTGGAAAACTTGAATTAGTTTCCAATTTTTAGAGACTTTATCTGTTGCGGTTCCATTGGGAATTTTTTTCACTGAGCTAATAATTAACTCTGAATCTGCCTCTATCATGACATTTTGACAGCTTTCCTGCTTCAACAAATCTAGGCATTGCTCCATAGCCATACGCCCGGCCATGTTGTTGGTGGCTGTACCTAGGTGGTAATGGAAGATGCTAACTATACTTGCATCTGAAGTTCTAAGAACACCTCCATACCCTGTTGTTCCCGGGTTCCCCTTAGAAGCCCCATCAATGTTGTATTTCAAATAGCCTACCAGAGGGGGATGCCAAAAATCCTTTTCCGAATTTGAAAAAAGGATCCTCCTGTCAATGCCTAGTAGGGAGAGCCTCTACAACCCCAGCTTGCTGAGAATATTTGAATCTAAGTCTGAGGGAGGTTTTTTTGGGGGGGTTACGAATAGTGGTTCCCAAAGTCTCCTTGAGCTATTTCAGGAACCAACAGGTGTTGAGGGGGATTTTTTTCTCCCTTAAAAATTATTTTATTCCTCTCCTTCCACACATTCCATATGATGAAGCTTGGTACAAGAGCGCATGTTGAGTTAAGAATTTCATTATTCGAAAAATGTTTCGTCCAATTGATGAGGGTATTGATGATGCTTCTTTTGTCCCTATCAGATTGTTGGAAGATTGCAGCAAATAAATCCCATAGCCAGGATGTAAAAATGCAATTTTTGAGTAAATGTTCCAATGTTTGTTCTTGACCTTCACATAGCAAGTATCTTGAAGGCCCCTGTACACCCCATTTCCTTATATTGTCCCAAGTCAGAATTTGCCTGTGATAAACAACACACATGAAAATTTTGATTTTCATCCACCTTGGATGTTTCCAAAGGTTTTGCGAGATTTGGTCTAGAACTAGGGGATCTAGTCCAAGGAGAATATTTTTAGCTTCCTTAAGATTAAAGGTGTCCTCTTTTTTCTCTCCCCATCTCAGTTGGTCTTGTCCCTCTATCACTAAGATTTTCCTTTGTTCTGTAATTTTCCTGAGTTCTTCTGCTTTAGTTTTTAGGAGATTGTTATTACTGCAATCAATATTTCTCCAGACTCTCCACATTTTTGTGAGATGAGAATGTGTCCAGAAATCCTTAACCTTTATTAAACCTTGGGACTCCGACTCTTGTTTAAGATCTAGAAACTCTTCTTTTACCAGAATTGATTCTTGCTACCATTTGTTTTCCTAGAAAAGAGCAAGATTTCCGTCTCTGATTTCCCAGAAGCTATTCTCTTGTAATAGTCTTCTATTTTCCCAAGATTTGTTCCAAATATAAGAACCCTTTATATTTCCCGACATTCTTATAAGATGATTGTTTTGCCAGGAATCAGTACATTTTTCTTTCCAGCTCTTAACCCATTGGGTTTCTAGTTGTTGGACCCAATGCCACCAAAGTTTGGCTCCTAGAGTCTTACTGAGAATATCTTGATCATCCAATCCAAGCCCTCCATGGTTTTTGGACTTACAAATTTTATCCCAAGACACTAAGGGCCATTTTCTCTTGGTCTCCTCTCTACCCCAAAGGAAATTTCTTTGAATATATCTGAATTGCTAAAGGACCCCTTTTGGAGCTGGGAGGGCTGATAACATGAAGATGGGGATTGCTTGGAGCACTGCTTTGGTAAGAACTAGTCTGCTAGCAAGGTCTAAAGATCTGATGGTCCATTTACTGACTTTATCCTGCAACTTGTTGATTAAAGGTTCCCATATACTTTTGTGCATTAGTTTTTCCGTTAGAGGAACACCTAAATATTTTGAAGGAAGAGAATCTCTTTGGAAGCCAATAATTCTGGATATTTTTTTCTGAATAGGAATATTGCTATTGAAGAAAAAGATTTTAGATTTTGAGAGATTTATTTCCATACCTGAAGCCGAGGCAAAAAGATTCAGAATTCTTTTGTAGTTTGAGGCTTCTTGGGGTGTGGGGAGTCCTTGAAGCATGGTATCATCAACAAATTGTTGGTGAGTCAGAGCTTGCTCATTATCCATAAGCTGCAGGCCTTTAATCTTTGCTGTAGATTGCTCCTGTTTTATAGCTCTCCCCAGCCCTTCCATCATGACGATAAAAAGGAAGTGGGAGAGCGGGTCCCCTTGTCTGAGGCCTCTAGAAGGATTGGAAAGCTCTGAGGGGGAGCCATTAACCAATATAGAAAAACTGGAGGAGGTCACCAGTGCCATAACCCATCTAACCCATATATGATAAAAACCAAAAGCAATCAACCTTTTCTTTAGGTAAACCCAATTTACTTTGTCATAAGCCTTGACAATATCTAATTGCATGATCATACCCGCCTACTTCTTGCTAGTTAAAGAGTGCCATATCTAATTGCGCTTGAATGATATTATCCAGAATTTGTCTGCCTTCCACATACCCTCATTGCTCGCCAGAAACCAGGACTGGAAGAAAAGGTTTGAGTCTATTAGCCACAACCTTGGATATAATCTTGTAGATTACGTTGCATAGGGCTATGGGTCTATATTTATCCAGTGTAAGAGCACACTCCAATTTGGGGATCAGGGCGATGAAGGAAGTGTTGAGGGCTTTCATAATAGTTTTATTTGACCTGGAATCCTCCACAACATTCAATATGTCCTGCTTTACAATGTTCCAATAGGCCTTTAAAAATTCCACATTGAAACCATCTGGGCTTGGTGCTTTGCCATTTTGCATGTCTTTGATTACTTCTCTTAGCTCCCCTTCTATTACTGGTCTATTAAGGTTGAAGTTGTCCTCCCTGGGTACCAGTTTCGGTATGTTTCTGGTAATTTCCTTGATGGCCTTCTCTCTATCTGAAGTGTTCCCCTGTGTTATACCTTGGAAGTGGTGGACTAACACAACTTCTATATCTTTATGGGATATCTAAAGTTCCCCTGCTTTATTCTTGGTTGAAGAGATATTGTTGTGAACTCAATTGGCCATGAGGGTTCTATGAAAGAACTTAGTGTTGCTCTCTCCTTATTTTAACCATTGGACTCTGGTTTTTTGTCTCCAGAATATTTCCTCTTGTTTACATAGATGCTCCCATTTTTGATATTGTTTATCTGCTTGCTCACTGATCTCTTTATGAAAGCATTCCTTGATTAGAGCTTGGTTGAGAGCTTGCATTTTGTTTTCAACTGCTCTCTTTTCTTCGAAAATGTTACCAAAATCCTTCTTATTCCATTCCCTAAGCTGGCATTCTATGTTCTTTAATCTCTTGTGAAGAAGATACATTCTGGTTCCCTGAATCTGCAAGTCCTCTAACTACCATTTCTCAATGTTGTTTGTGAAGTCTGGGTGAGACAGCCAGATATTTTCAAATATGAAGGGTTTATTCCTAGGAGTCCCTATGCCCTTGATTTCCAATTGAATTGGCCAATGATCTGAGCCACCAAAGGGAAGAACTCGTGTTGTTACCTCTTTCCATCTATCATAAGATTCTCAAAGATGAAGAATCTATCTAGCTTTGAGGCGACTAGGGTGTCTCCTCGTCGCCTGTTATTCCAAGTGACTAGGCCAGTATTCCAATTAGTATCCACTAGATTTTTTTTATTAGAGAGAGTTTGGAAAGGTGTGGAGTCCCTGCTTAGAGATCTTGTTCCTCCTTTCTTCTCTGAAAGGGATTTAATCATGTTGGAATCCCCTCCCATGATCCAGGGTATGTCTGCATATCTTCCCCTGAGATCCACCAGGGTATCCCAAAACTTATGTTTTTCATCAATTCTCTGAGGACCATAAACATTTATGACCAGAAAGGTATTTATTTCTCCTACTACATGAATGAAAATCGATAAGTAATTTCTGGATGCCTCTACATCTAGAATGCCAATTTTGTGGGGATTCCATAGAGTGAGTAAACCCCCTGCTATATTCTCTACTTTTACTTCAAGAAAATCATAGCTGCTGAGCCATTTACTATGGATTTGTCTGACGTTTTGAATGGAACAATTTTTTTCTTGGATAAACATTATATCCGACGTTTCTTGTTTCATTATGTTGCTAAGCATTCTTTGCTTTCTCTTACTCCCTAGACCTCTAATATTCCAAGATGTCCACTTCATTATAAAATATTTGTAAAGGAGTAACTGGCTAGGTCTTTCATCTTACTTGAATCAATCATTAGTTTTCCAAACTCCATCAAGAGTTCCTTTTGCTTTTTCCTACCTCTTTTCTTGCCTAGGTTTCTATTGACTAGTCCCAATGTAGTTTTCATCGTTTTCACTCCTCTACTGTCATGTTTATCTATGTTGTTACGTCAGTCTGGCTCCACCATTTATGATCTCCATATAAATATTTGTTGTATTCTATTGAGTTCCTCTTGAGGTAGCGAATCCACTCCCCCTGTGGTGCCCTGCCTCAAGAAGCCTTCTAGGTATAGGTTTTCCTTATCAAGAATTTCTAGTAGTTTGTGGTCCTCTGAATCCGTGTCATTTTGGGACATTTCCTGATCCATTTCTTGTTCCACATCACTCATAGTGGCTTCTTTCTGGTACTCATCATTTTGTGTTTGTTCTGGGTTGCTCCCTTCCTCCTTTTCTGTCGAACTCCCTTCCATTGCTTTTTCCTCTTTAATATTCTCTTCCTCTTACTGTAGCACCTGGAAACTGTTTAGCCTGGACTATTGTTCTTCTCGCTACTGATTCTTCAGACCTCTCTTACTTCCTTTACTTTGGTTAACCACTTTCTGAAATCTATCTGATTCTTTCGCTGTATTACTTGTGCTTTTTTTATTTCCTTGTTGAGTGGAAAGTCTCTAAAAGGATGTGCATGTTCATGGCATTTGCAACATCTGAATGGAACGTGCTCATAATATATTGTTTTGACCCATTCTTGGTCAAAAACTTCTAAGGTTATCTCCTTCAGTAGAGCTCCTGATAGGTCCATTTCCACACAAATTCTACCAAGGAATTATATTTTCCACTTCTAGTGGCTTCAGAGGATTTAACATAGCGTCCTAATTTATTGCCTATGGCTGCTAATGATTCATTTTGCCAGTAATCAAGAGGTAGAGAGTAGAGTCTTACCCAAACCGGAACTGAAGTAAAAGTCTCCTTTTCTGGGACAAAGTTCATAACCCAAGGTCTCATATAGAGCCCTGCAGCAACATAAAAGTAGGGCCCTCCTTCAAATATTTTGTCCTTGTCTTCAATATTTGTGAACACCACTGTAAAGAAATGCTTAGACCCAAGGTGAAGATCTATGCTTCCTTTAGGTTTCCAGTGCTATGTGATCCATGATTGTAGAGCTTTTTCAGTGGGCCATAGTCCCATAAACTTTCAGATGATGGCATATGTCCCCATGTGTTCCCTCTATGCCTGCAACTATGGATTATTTAAAATTACCCTGGGGGTTATATCTATTTTGGGTTTGCAGGGTCCCTTGTATTTCTTGTCTTTAGTTTCCTATAATTTGTCTTCTACCTCCTTGTATTTTGTGTGATTTTGATCCTTTTCTGTGGGTTCTTTTATTCCCGCTCCCGTGCTCTTTTTTCCTTCCACCCCTGTTTCCCTAACATGTTCTAGAGGCTTTTTCCCCCTGCTGGCCAGGGCCTCTTTATAGGAGGGAGTGGAGTCCCCTCCTCATCCACCCTTCATAGGTATTCTGACTACCCCTGAACACGCTGAACTCTGATCGCTCTTCCCTGCTCCCGCGCGCTCTGTTCGCCCCCTGACACAGAACCCATTTTCACTAGAATGTTTTGAACGAAATTATTTTCTTGTCTAGGTACTCACTTAGCTCATAGCACATCTTATCATCCTCAATCTGATGGGAAAACTCAGACAATGAACAAATATTTGGAAGGATATCTTTGTTGCTTTCTGTTGGCATTATGATGCATGTGTTGTACTTGATGGAAACCCTCTCATAGAAGATCATCTCACTTGTATACATTCAGATGAATCTACAGAAGAAATATCAAATGTGACAGAGTGCATGGGTTACCGGACAGCAAAAAAGGATCAGATGACAGTTCACAAGTAAGCTTTGCCATCAAGTCCAAAGGAGATTGTTAGCATTATGGATAAAGTGTTGTCCTTGATGGCAACCCATTCAGGTGATAGATCATAGTACTTCAAGTCAACAGCAGAGATTGATGATCAGCTATCAAATATTGAAGAAAATAAGGGGTACGTAGGTACACCTTACAGAAGGTGCGTACACGCATGCCGGTGTTACATAAAGTGCGTACATACCCGCAGTTATCCCATTCAGGAGGTGCATACCCCCAGTTCACTTACTTCAAGGCAGAGAAAAGCACACGTAAGGTTTCTTATGTTTAACTCTTGGTATTTAGCCGACGGAATTGTGTTATTATGGTTTTGGCCCATGGTATTTTTCTATATTATTATTATTATTGAGCCCCATGATCCATGATTTGAGGAAGAGCTTGCCTATATAAAGCAAAGGAGATCATTTGGCTTGAGTATGTTTTGGGTTGAACATCTTATGAGAGCTAGATCTGAAATACTATGACCTCTTGGAGTAATGTCTAGATCTAAATAAGGCGTAGTGCGGAGACGCCATAGAGACGCCACAGAAGGCGCAGTACGAAGGCGCCACAAAAGGCGCAGTTTGAAGGCACCACAGAAGGCGCAGTGCGGAGATGCCACGAAGGGTCCACAGAAGGCACAGTGTGAAGGTGCCACAGAAGGCGCAGTGCGGGGACACCACGGAGGCGCCACAGAAGCCGCAGTGCGGAGGCGCCACAGAAGGCGTAGTGCGGAGGTGCCACAGAAGGTGCAGTGTGGACGCGCCACAGAAGGCGCAGTGAAGAGACGCCATAGAGGCACCGCAGAAGGTGCAGTGCAGAGACGCCACAGAGGCGCCACAGAAGGCACAGTGTGGAGGCACCATAGAAGGCACAGTGCGAAGGCACCACAAAAGGCGCAGTGCGAAGATGCCACAGAGGCGCCACAGAAGACGCCACGAAGGCGCAGTGCGGACGTGCAACAGAAGGCGCAGTGCGGAGACGCCATAGAGGCGCCACAGAAGGCGCAATGCAGAGGCGCCACAGAAGGCACAGTGCGGAGGCGACACAAGAGACGCCACAGAGGCGCCACCGAAGGCGCAGGTGCGGAGGTCAGTGGTGACACAGAAGAACAGTGCATACTTGTACGCAGGCATTACATGGGTGAAGCTCCGTACTTCTCTTGAAATCAAATTAGCTGTCCATGTTTATCCTTGCTATGTTCTGGGTCTGGTTTCTGGTATTATGATCTGATAACAGCAGTATGAGAAGTGATTGATTATGTTCTTAATGACTCATCTTCATGTGATCTGATGGACTAGATCTGATTGATGACTCTCATTGTATATGTATTGATCTAGTGATTGGGTGATTCAGAAGGCTGTTTGATTATGAGCTTCAATGTGGTTATTGGGTCCAGTATGAGAATTGGATGAAACGTGGCCTTTCAGATTATGTTTTGTGCTTCAGTGTATCCAGTATGAAAATTGGTTAAGCGTGGTACCTGGAGGAGAGAATATTGTAGGCCGGTGCCTACGTACTAGTACTTAACTAGTACAAAAGCAAAGGGGAATCTTTGGAGCATTGTAGCAGGTAGCAGCCTGCGTACTAGTAAATGGATCGGCTAGTACAAGAGCAAAGGGGGTTGTAGCTCCCATACTGGTATAAGACTTCACCAGTACAAATATTGTAAAAGGATTTTCTTATTAAGAAGAAGATTGAGATGACTTGCAGCAGGTGGTTTTCTCCCGCATTGGGTTTCCACCTTATATCATGGTGTTCATGTGTGTGCCTTATGTGTGATGATCTATTCTATGTTACTGCATCTGTTAACTGATAATATGGTTGATAATGTTCTAATGCACTCATTGAAGATCAATTAACTTAATCATAAGAAGTTGTGGAAGTAGCATATATGAATCAGAGTTTGGAAATGAAAAAAGTTTTATTAATGTGATAATACTGATTCACCCCCCCTCTCAGTATTATTTCCAACAATTGGTATCAGAGCAGGTCCTTTGGTAGAACTTGAAGGAGATCCGTGGAACAATGGGAAAAAAGCTTAAGAAGAAAGCTCATAAGAAGAAGAAGACATCTCAGAGGAACTATGACAGTGGGAGAATCGATTGGGGATTAGGTATAAGAAGCACTTCAGATTCAGAATCAGATTCAGAATCAGTTCAGAATGAAGATGACCATTCAGGTATGAATTTGCTATCCTCTGATGTTCCAGCTATCCTTCCTTTTGGAAAAGATGAAAGTGATAGTGAGACTACTGAATTTTCTCTTATGGGTGAGCAAGAAAAATATCAAATAGAAGCAGAATTTAACAGGCTGACAAACAAAATTAGTGAACAAGAAAAACTTCTGAACATAAAGAGTGGTGCCCTCAAAGACGCTGTTACTAGGCTAAAAGCTCATCAAAAGGTATGCAAAGAAAAGTATCAAAAGTTGTAGGTTGAAGCAACATCTCTGAGAAATGAAGTCATTGAAAAGAACACAAAAATCAAGGAGCTCAGAGATCGATCCAGTTATTATGAAAGCCTTGAAGCCACGATCCTCTCACTAAAGGGAGATCTTGAAGAATCAAGGAAGCAGAATGAAGATCTACATCAAGCAATTGAAAACAAGACAATGAAGTCATCAGCCTAAAATCCCAGCTGGAATGTGCCTCCATAGTTCGTCAAATGCTACAGAATGTAAATGAAGAACAAGAAAAGGAGATACTCAATCTAAGGCAACAAGTGAAGAAGGAAGAAAGTCAGAAGAAATTTTGAAGAAGCAATGTCTTGAAAAGGAAGAGCAACATCAAGTTGAGGTAAATATTTTGACAGGTAAATTAGAAGATAAGGATAAGATTTTGTGATTTCAAGATAGTACTAAAGTCTTGGATGATATTCTTAATAGTCAAAGGTCTCCTGCTATCAAGACTGGACTTGGTTTTCATGAATTAGTTGAAGGAGAATCTAGTTCACAAGGTGAAGCAAGGAACTCTAAAGAGAAATCTAAAATGATCAACAAGGAGATAAG
>APFE031123972.1:68851-80363 GCA_000404065.3 Pinus taeda | reverse complement strand
CAAATTTCTATTTTCACATTGTGCACATGCTATTACATAGCCTGAAGCTGCCTTATGACTTTGGCAATATACCGCTTGAACATTGTTCTATTTATGTATGTTTTCGTTGTATTATGAATATAAATGTTGCTTTTTTATAGTAATTTATAATGCAATGATTTGTCATAAATAATGCACTTTTTTTTGTATCATATAGTATTGTTAAGGCCGCTCTTTATTTGGTTGATTGTTAAGGCTCCTCTTTATTTGGTTGTTTCCGGCAATGGATGAAGTTATATACACTAAAAGTCATTATATATGACAGGTTAATGAAGTGAACGTCTTGAGTTGCATTAATGTTGACATTACTTAGTCTAACTTAGATCATGGTTATGATTGTTATGTTGCTATGCATCATATCTTAGCATCATGAGCAATCATTTATTGGATGCGCAAATAACCTTTTTTTTATTTCAATGCTAAACACAGTTCATTTGTTACGAAATCTTTATTTTTTAAAGGAAAAAACCGTTGTTTTATTTTGAGGAAAAATGTGTTACTTTTGTTTGAGATGAAAATTGAGTTGCATTTCGTGTATTTTGAGTACACTGACAACATAAGACTGTTTGGAAACTCTTTTTGAAATACAGACTATATAAGTTTCTTATTATCATGATCTCACCATAAATTCTGATGCAATGGTTTGTCATAAATAATGTAAGGTCTTTTATTGTAGTATATAGTATTGTTAAGGTTGCTCTTTATTTGGTTATTTCATGTGACAGATGAATTTACATGCACCAAAAGTCATTATATATGGCAGGTTAGTGTAGTGAACGTCACCAGTTGCATTAATGTTGACACTAGTTAGTATATCTTACATCATGGTCATGATTGTTATGTGGTTATGCATCATATCATATAATTTTAGGCATTCATTTATTGTTTTCACGTCTTAAAGTAATAACTTGTTTTTATATTATAATGATATACGATCCATTTGTTATGGAATCGTTTATTTTTAAATTCAACCTAAACTCATCTTTTATTTTCAAGGCATGATCTTGACTTTATGCACTGCATCAAAAACAAGGTATTGAAAGCTCAGTTTAAACTTTTTGAATCATGGCATGTTTTACATTCACTTGCTTTATTTCAAGTGCAATCAAACAACCATAGACTCCCAAACCTACCTAGTGGAAAAATTTTGATAGAAATTATAACAGCACAATAGGTCTCTATTCTTTACATCTATTTGTTTCTTTTTCACTACCTTTCAAGAAGAACGAGATATGTGCCATTTAGAAAATAAGGAATAAAAACAAATCAACTATACTTATTATTGATGCATCCATATCAAGTCAATACAAAATAGCCATGAAAAGAATCAGATGCTACTATACCTTGTAGCTCACATTTTTCACTGAAATTATGGTTTTCCTGTAGCTCACATTTTTCACTGAAATTATGATTTTCCTGTAGCTCACATTTTTCACTGAAATTATGGTTTTCCTATAGCTCACATTCTTCAGAGTAGTCTTTTAGGAAGCTCATATATCACATAAATATACCTCTGACCTTTGAACTCTTTTTCTCTGGATAAGCTTATACAGAGCTTGGAACAGAGCCTCTGCCAAGTCAGGAGCAGATTTGTTACCTAGTGTGAGTTCAGTTTTTTTATAGTACGAAGAATAGTCCTACCATAGTTCCTTGGAACAGACTACTGGAACCTTTATTCAGTCTCCTTTTTGAGCAGATTACTTGTGATAGATGAATTGTGGGTTGGACAATTGATGTGATGACAGATTGTTGTTTTTTGGGGAGACACTCCATTGGGATGCTTTGCTATGCCTTGTTAGTTAATGTTTATAGTGATTGTGAATGCCTTATTTAGGGTTTGGAAATTTTTTGTTGAAGTCCTTGCTTGGTATAAATTGGAAGGATTTGTTGTACCAGCCTTGGAAAAATTGAGAAGTTTGGAACATGCCAATCTGAAGCAATCCTGGAAAGAAATTTCAAGAACCAAAATTCTCATTGTTTTTTAAGTTTTTGATATGTGTTTGTACATTATAAACATTTTTATAATACAAAATAACCATGAAAAGAATCAAATGCTACTATTCCTTGAACCTTAATTTTTCCAATAGTTTTCTTTGGCTTAGGAGCAGTTCCTTCCCGGGCAGCATCTGCAGAATCATTTCTCAACAGTTCTTCCTCTGGTTGCAAAAGTATTTGGTGCAGTCTATACAAGTTGCACACATTTCAATGTACACAATTACTTAATAATATGCAGAGTATTACCTTCATTGTTAAAGAATTTGCATTTTCTAAACTACATGACAATTAAAAGAAATCAACAAACAGAATTTTGTTAATAACCTACATCCCTGTAACAGAGAGGTTCAAATTGTGCTATATGACTAAATATTTTTTCTTAATAGCCAGACATGGACAAAGATGGTCTAAAACCTCTGCAAAGTTATAGAAGATAAGTCACACCTTGTGTCATTTCATTTGATGTGTTGTTGTGAAGTGATGTCGCCCCTGCTTTTATAAGGGTAGACACCTCTCGTATGTATTATGCACTAGCTTGCACATAAGCGAGACCACACTGAGAATATGTGGCATGCAGAGGAGGATGGGGTCTAACACGAATTTTTCTCATTGCTTCCCATCCAGCCAAAACTGTGGACTGTAAATTTGAAGATCGGGAGCGTATTAGAAAGGATGACCTACAAGACTGAAAACTGCATTTGGATGGCATATTTGGCATGATCTTGACTTTACGCACTGCATCAAAAACAATGTATTGAAAGCTCAGTTTAAACTTTATGAATCATGACGTGTTTTACATTCACTTTCTTTATTTCAAGTGCAATCAAACAACCATAGACTCCCAAACCTACCTAATGGAAAAATTTTGATGGAAATTATAACAACACAACATATCTCTATTATCTACATCTATTTGTTTCTTTTTCACTACCTTTCAAGAAGAATGAGATATGTGCCATTTAGAAAATAAGGAATAAAAAAAATCAACTGTACTTATTATTGATGCATCCATATCAAGTCAATACAAAATAACCATGAAAAGAACCAGATGCTACTATACCTTGTAGCTCACATTTTTCACTGAAATTATGGTTTTCTTGTAGCTCACATTTTTCACTGAAATTATGGTTTTCCTGTAGCTCACATTCTTCAGAGAAGTAGTCTTTTAGGAATCTCATATATCACATAAATATACCTCTGACCTCTGAACTCTTTTTCTCTAGATAAGCTTGTACAGAGCTTGGAACAAAGCCTCTCCCAAGTCAGGAGCAGATTTGTTACCTAGTGTGAGTTCAATTTTTTTATAGTACGAAGAATAGTCCTACCATAGTTCCTTGGAACAGACTACTGGAACCTTGATTCAATCTCCTTTTGAGCAGATTACTTGTGACAAATGAATTTTCGGTTGGACAATTGATGTGATGACAAATTGTTGTTTTTTGGGGAGACACTTCATTGGGATGCTTTGCTATGCCTTGCTAGTTAATGTTCATAGTGATTGTGAATGCCTTATTTAGGGTTTGGAAAGTTTTTGTTGAAGTCCTTGCTTGGTATAAAGTGGAAGGATTTGTTGTACCAGCCTTGGCAAAATTGAGAAGTTTGGAACATGCCAATCTGAAGCAATCCTGGAAAGCAATTTCAAGAACCAAAATTCTCATTGTTTTTTAAGTTTTTGATATGTGTTTGTACATTATAAACATTTTTGTAATACAAAATAACCATGAAAAGAATCAGATGCTACTATACCTAACCTTATTTTTTCCAATAGTTTTCTTTGGCTTAGGAGCAGTTCCTTCCAGGGCAGCATCTGCAGAATCATTTCTCAATAGTTCTTCCTCTGGTTGCAACAGTATTTTCTATAGTCTATACAAGTTGCACACATTTCAATTTACACAATTACTTAATAATATGCAAAGTATTACCTTCATTGTGAAAGAATTTGCATTTTCCGAACTACATGACAATTAAAAGAAATCAACAAACACATTTTTGTTAATAACCTACATCCCTGTAATAGAGAGGTTCAAATTGTGCTATGTGACTGAATATTTTTTCTTAATAGCCAGACATGGACAAAGATGGTCTAAAACCTCTACAACGTTATAGAAGATAAGTCACACCTTGCGTCATTTCATTTGATGTGTTGTTGCGAAGCGATGTCACCCCTGCTTTTATAAGGGTAGACACCTCTCGTATGTATTCTGCAATAGCTTGCACATAAGCAAGACCACGCTGAGAATATGTCGCACGTAGAGGAGGATGGGGTCTAACACGAATTTTTCTCACTGCTTCCCACCCAGCCAAAATTGTGGACTGCAAATTTGAAGATCGGGAGCGTAAGGACTCCATATTTACAAAGGATGACCTACAAGACTGAAAACTGCATCTGGATGGCATATCTGGCATGATCTTGACTTTACGCACTGCATCAAAAACAATGTATTGAAAGCTCAGTTTAAACTTTCTGAATCATGACGTGTTTTACATTCACTTGCTTTATTTCAAGTGCAATCAAACAACCATAGACTCCCAAACCTACCTAATGGAAAAATTTTGATGGAAAGCAGCACAACAGATCTCTATTCTCTACATCTATTTGTTTCTTTTTCACTACCTTTCAAGAAGAATGAGATATGTGCCATTTAAAAAATAAGGAATAAAAACAAATCAATTGTACTTATTATTGATGCATCCATATCAAGTCAATACAAAATAACCATGAAAAGAATCAGATGCTACTATACCTTGAACCTTAATTTTTCCAATAGTTTTCTTGCATCTATTTTCTCATGACAACACCGATCCTCCACCTTCTTGAAAAATGATCTTATCCAAACTGCTATTTGACATGTAATCATAGACCAAAATAATCTCTCCTTTCTCATGACACCATCCTTGCAGATGGAATAGGCTTCGATGACTAAGGCGTCCTATAACTGAGAGCTCTGCAAGAAATTCATATTTCCCGTTCTTGTTGTAGGTAGATCTCTTCACTGCCACCAAAGCTCCATCATTAGGCAGAATGCCTTTATAAATTGTCCCAAATGCACAATGACCTGCAACTCTAGCCGTGTTGAATCCTTTGGTAGCATTACTAAGCTCTTTGTTGTGGAAAGGGTTTACCTCGCCCCCTGCTGCTTGCAATCGACGAGGCGAAATCGAAACTGTTCCTGATGACGTGAAGTTGAAACTATTCGGGAGAAATGGAAGATCCCCTGTGAGCCTCGGTTGCTTGCGATCGAAGACGTGAAGTTGAAATCATTCAGGAGTGATGGTTAGGGTTTAACAACTCCTTTCCAAACTACCTTTGCAGGATCCAATGGCTAAACGCCTTCCAATCGTCTAACATATAATCTAACGGGGCATGGTTATGACAGATGGACAAGAGGGGACCAGTTGTTTCCCTGTGTTGGTATATATTAAAATATTGCGTATCAACAACACAACAGTGACAAAAAGGAATGGTGTCCATTAGCTCCCCAAGTTTCAATTTCAGCCTACAAAAATTATTACGAATGGTGTCATTAAAACCTAGCGCAATTACTGCTAACTTCATTCTTCGCAGCACCCCAAAACGCTCTGTATGTTGGGTTGATTGAAAAGAAGCGCTTAGGTTTTTAGATGTTACTAACCAACAACACAGATTCTTCTGGAATCTTCTACATACGCTTCTTTCTTGAATGTATGGGTTGCAACCAAAAAAAAAAAGAAACCTCAGAACGTAAATCAGTTCATACGCACATGATTGAAATGGGGAATTTGTCAGGCAAATTCTTAGAGAACGCACTTGTTACCATGTATGTGAAATTAGAGAGCCTGGAGACTTGGCAGAGTTTTCAGTCAGTTGCCGGAGCGCGATTATACCTCCTGGACAGTGGAAAATACAGCTGACGCCAGACATGGGAATGTCGAGGAAGCATTGGCACTATTGTACCACATGCAAGGGGTAGGATTTGAACCCAATAAATGTACCTTTGCAAGTGCTCTCTCGGTGTGCCTCTTTGAGTGCTCTTGAACTGGGCAAGGAGATACATTGAGATGTAATTAGTTGTGGGTTCATGTCAGATGTCTGTGCGGGGGATTCCCTTGTTGACGTTTATGCAAAATGTGGAAATAGAGAGTTTGCATGAGATTTGTTTGATAAAAGGCCTCAATGAGATGCGGTCTCTTGGGATACATTAATTGGAGATTATTTACACACTGGGTTTGTTGGTGAGGCACTGAAGTGTCTGAG
The DNA here is from genome assembly GCA_000404065.3 of Pinus taeda. NCBI lineage: Eukaryota > Viridiplantae > Streptophyta > Pinopsida > Pinales > Pinaceae > Pinus > Pinus taeda. The sequence continues at coordinate 74,095 of APFE031123972.1, read as the reverse complement.
AAAATGCCTGAATGAGATGTGCTGTCGTGGAATAAGATGATGGCAGGATATGCCCATAATAGATGTTTTGACGAACCCTCGAGGCTGTTTTGCATGATACCCAAGTGAAACTGGGTTTTCTGGAATTGCATGCTTGCAGGAAATCCGCAAAATGGGCTTGTTCAAGAAGCCGTGGAACTCTTGAAAATGCTGAACAAAATTTGGTTCCGTCGAATAAGAAGATTGCTTTATATGCACAGAACGGGCATCGCGAGAAAGCGCTGAAGCTCTTTCAATAGATGAAATTGGCCACTGTAAGTCTAGTGCACAAAACTTTGTTCAGTGTTTTCCTGGCGTGTGCATTCCTAGCGGCTCTGGGATAGGGTGGGGAGTTCCATGCAGAAGTAGTTAGAGGTGGATTTCAATATAATGTTTTTGTGGGATGTGCAGTTTCTATACGCTGTTATTTAAGAAGTCCCGAGTTCAATCCTGTTACTGCAACGTCTTTCCAAAAGCTTCTATAAGCTCTTATGTTTCCTAGAAAAGCTTCTATCGGCAATCTCCAAAATGAAAGAAAAAGCAACCTCAAACTTCACATGTAGCCAGAAAGAAAAAGGCATAAAAGGTGCAAGAGGTGCTGAATTCAATCCTGTTAGTTGCCCCATCGAAAAGTTTCGATAGGCTATATTTTCCTAGAAAGAAATAAAAAGCAGCCAAAAATTTCACGTGCGACTAGAAATAAAAAGCTTAAAAAAATCATGATTGAACCCGACGTGAAGCGAAAGCACAACCTTATGATCTGGAGTCAGACGCGCTACCGAATGTTGCAAAGGAAACACTGTAAGTCGATAGCACATATGGAAGAAGAGAATAGATGAAGAAAGAAGTGATATGTTATGTAATCTAACTATAGCCCAATTTGAGTGAAAAATAAATATTAATGTTAAATGTAATACAATCAAACAAAAAAGGCATATGCAAGTATCCCACTTTGTCTATCTTTTACAAGTAAACAATTTAAATTATTTTAAATTTGAGGGAAAATATCTAAGATGACAACAACTATGGTATTGGCGATGACGATAACAATGTTGGCGATGACGATAACAATGTTAACCAGCATGAAGGAGGTGGTGGCTACAATTACAATGATTATAATAATAACAATTTTGGGCATATCACTTTATATTTTAAGAAATATCAATCCCACTAAATATTGTATTACTTGACTTTAGGAAAAAAGAAAAGAAGACTACACCTTTTTTAAATTATCACAATTTTAATAAATTAAAACCATAAAATTATATATTAAAAAAATATAATGATGCAATGTGGCTATGGAGATTGTGAATGGTGTGTGAGATTTGGTTTGCTTTATCATGGGTTTTAGATAAACGTTGTCTTGTAAATAGAATGATTGGTTTAAATGTTATCAAGGAGAGCTGTTGCAACTCTAAAGTCTCTCAAGACATGACTGTTATACCATGTAGAAGATATTCTCAAACTCTAAAGTCTCTCAAGACATGACTGTTATACCACGTAGAAACGTTGTCTTGTAATTAGAATGATTGGTTTAAGTGTTATGAAGGAGAGGTGTTGCAACTCTAAAGTCTCTCAAGACATGGCTGTTATACCACGTAGAAGATATTCTCACATGTCCAAGTGGGATTCTTACAATTGACTATCCTATAGATAAAGTCCTGCTACAATTGTTATACCACGTAGAAGATATTCTCGCATGTCCAAGCAAACTGCTTGATTTGAAATTCCACTACTTTTAATCACATACTAGCTATATTTAATCATTTAACAACTTAAATGATTAACGATGTATACAATCACTCTTTATTTAAAACTTCATGAATTTATTTTTAATGCTTTATCATAAATGTTAATTAAGAATAATTTATAAAATTACAACATTACTAGGTACAAAATTAATCTAGACGTTCCATACATAATGAGGGAAAGGAATTTAATTAGTCTTTTATTTATTTTTTTGGGTGGTTGAAGTCGATAGAATTAATTATGGATTTTGGACCAATAAATGTCCTCAACATGCACCAATCATCAGTTAGATAAAGTTACTTAAATTTATTTTATTGCTGAATTCTAATCAATAATATTTAAAAAAAGGAAATAATAAATGTTCATAAAATTACAATACTACTCAAAGCCTGTAACTGTTGTGAGATGAAGCAAGAGTGGTTACTTTAGCTTTTTAATACTTTTGAAGATTATAAGCTACATTGTATTGATATTCATATATTATTGATCTTTAATATGCTTACTTTTTTAACAAATTTTCAAATATTATAAAATATTTACACATTTAAAAATATGTTTTAAATGCCATCAAATAAATTAGAAATTGCAGAATAAAAGTATGGTAGAATAACAATATTGTTGAAATTCTAATCCAACCATCAATATGTGTCATTATTTCAAATTCCTCAACAATATCATTCATATTGGGATGGAAAAATATATAGTATGGTAGAATAACAATATTGTTGAAATTCCAATCCAACCATCAATATGTGTCATTATTTCAAATTCCTCAACAGTATCATTCATATTGGTATGGAAAAATATATGCCTCTATCGTGCCTTTGCCTTTACCACTGAGTAATTCTGGGACTCAACCACCAGATTTGTAGAAAGCTATGGGTTTTAAATAATAGGATTTTACTCGAACGGAAATAATAAATGCTATAAAAGTACATTAATGGAATGACAATAATACTAATAAACCTCTCAAGTTGTGAGTTGTAAAACAAGGAAAGAGTGGTTAGAGTACTTTCCAAGAATATCAAATATATTATATTCCGAATCATTTATAATTAGTTTTAGAATAAATGATTTAAAAAAAAAATATTATAAATTATTTACAATGATTGTAGACATTGGAATAGATTTGGAATTGGGTAGTCATGAGCCTTGATATATGATTATATCACTTGGAACATATGGGACCAAAAGATACGGATTTGCAAAATGGAGCCTTGGGTTTCATTAAAAAAAATTGAATGCTTTGTAATCTAACGTGGTCCAAGACATACAATAAAATAGTGGACTTGCTTGCAAAATTAAGTAGTTATCTTGGAGCTAGGGAGCTGGATGGTGACGACCAGATCCAATACATTGGCATATAACTTTGAGGATCGAAGGCACTTAGAAGGTTTTCAAAAATTGTAACTTGTGTGTCTCTGCTGCATTTACAACTTACAATTTATGGTTCTCTTCTAGTTTTAAATGTGAGTATTAGATGAGGGAACTTGTTCCAGCAGATAGAGGGGCTTTGGGCTTGTCATATATCTTCAAAGAGAGTTATGGCTACAACAAAAGTTTGAAGTGGAGTTATGGCTATAGCAAAAGACTTGATACGGATCAGTAAACACCGACCATCTTGGTAGAATCCTTTAAGCCTCTTAGAAAATTGCAGGAAGGCTGAAATAGTGTCACAAATATTCTTTTGACTACGGACATATTTGAGAAAGATTTGGTTGTAATGTACTGAATTTGCAATGCTGGTGTCTATGGTGGCAATCAACACTTGTAGACAACTAAATAGAACTTGCTGTAATTAGAGTATTGTCTTTGTTAGGTGCAAAGCAGTCACCAGCCAGAGCTCTCCAGAAAAATAATTATTTAACCCTATTGTTATGGTATTACCTTCATTATTCAATGGTTCTTTCTATTATAGTCGAGCTCCCAACAACCTGTATGGTTCATGTATCTGCATGTTACTGACTTATTGCTGCAACCATTTACAACATATCCAGTTGGAGTGAGGAAACATCATTATTGATGTCAAAGAGTAGATAGATTGAAAGAACGTACAAATCATGGAAGTTGATCATCCTTCTCATAGCTTCATTATAAATGCGAAACTCATCGCTAGTCAGGTACTGACAAAGAATTTTGTTAGCGAAATTTGCTAGCCGTGACACTTTGATCTGCTTTCAACAATACCCAAAGAGAGTGGATACACCATCGCTTATGCTAAAGACAAATGGATTGAAATGAAATACAAAACAAGGAAGCTTGATCGCCCTTCTCATAGCTTCATGGCAGATGAGAAGATGATTGTTAATCAGACTCTGATAGAATCTTAGACAAGTAATGTCTAGCTTTACCACTATGACCGTTGTGAGTATTTAACCCTATTTTAGGACTTTTATTAATAAGGTCAATATAATTCTTGGCTACAGTTTATATGTAGTTTTGCTTAGACAATTGGACAATTATTATTGACTAATTTGAGGCTTTTCTAAGCCATATGAGGTCAGAAGAGATCGCCTATTTCACTTCAAATGCCTAACTACGCATAGTAAATTTGCACAAAATCTGGGACCTGTACAAAGTTAAAACATACCTGGGGTTGATATTGGCACCTGGGAAATCATGTCTGAAACCCTATGACATTTGCTAGCCGTGACACTTTGATCTGCTTTCAACAATACCCCTTAGAGTGGATACACCATCGCTTATGCTAAAGACAAATGGATTGAAATGAAATACAAAACAAGGAAGCTTGATCACACTTCTCATAGCTTCATGGCAGATGAGAAGCTGATTGTTAATCAAACTCTGATAGAATCTTAGACAAGTAATGTCTAGCTTTACCACTATGACCATTGTGAGTATTTAACCCTATTTTAGGACTTTTATTAATAAGGTCAATATAATTCTTGGCTACAGTTTATATGCAGTTTTGCTTAGACAATTGGACAATTATTATTGACTAATTTTAGGCTTTTCTAAGCCATATGAGGTCAGAAGAGATCACCTATTTCACTTCAAATGCCTAACTACACATAGTAAATTTGCACAAAATCTGGGACCTGTACAAAGTTAAAACATACCTGGGGCTGATATTGGCACCTGGGAAACCGTGTCTGAAACCCTATGACAGACTATAAAACACTAACCCTTTACAAATCTGGTTCCTCTACAATGGCTAGGCTAGGGTTGCATTACAATTGAGAAACCCATACATTTTGAGCTTTTGATTTTGATTTTGTGCTGCAAAGATCAGGACTCAAAAATAACTCTCTGAATATTAGGCACCGACGTTCTGAGCATGCCTTGCGAGGTTTGCAATGGCCACCCACTATGGCTCATAATTACGAGGTTTTGTTGGACTTGGCTCAAGTTTGGCTGGACCTGAACCTTCGGACCAGCTCAAACAGTATGGACCAAATTCTTTCCTAAAAGTAACACAAGAAAGGAAAAAACCTGAAAAAGGTCAAGAAAGAACTT
>APFE031123972.1:3198-68841 GCA_000404065.3 Pinus taeda | reverse complement strand
AGAGTGGACACACCATCGCTTATGCTAAAGACAAATGGATTGAAATGAAATACAAAACAAGGAAGATTGATCGCCCTTCTCATAGCTTCATGGCAGATGAGAAGCTGATTGTTAATCAGACTCTGATAGAATCTTAGACAAGTAATGTCTAGCTTTACCACTATGACCGTTGTGAGCATTTAACCCCTATTTTGGGACTTTTATTAATAAGGTCAATATAATTCTTGGCTACAGTTTATATGCAGTTTTGCTTAGACAATTGGACAATTATTATTGACTAATTTTAGGCTTTTCTAAGCCATATGAGGTCAGAAGAGATCGCCTATTTCACTTCAAATGCCTAACTACGCATAGTAAATTTGCACAAAATCTGGGACTTGTACAAAGTTAAAACATACCTGGGGCTGATATTGGCACCTGGGAAACCATGTCTGAAACCCTATGACAGACTATAAAACACTAACCCATTTCCTCTACAATGGCTAGGCTAGGGTTGCATTACAATTGAGAAACCCATACATTTTGAGCTTTTGATTTTGATTTTGTGCTGCAAAGATCAGGGCTCAAAAATAACTCTTGAATATTAGGCACCGACGTTCTGGGCATGCCTTGTGAGGTTTGCAATGGCCACCCACTGTGGTTCATAATTACGAGGTTTTGTTGGACTTGGCTCAAGTTTTGCTGGAACTGAACCTTTGGATCAACTCAATCGGTATGGACCAAATTCTTTCCTAAAAGTAACACAAGAAAGGAAAAAACCTGAAAAAGGTCAAGAAAGAACTTCAGGAGAAGAAAATTAGCAAGTCTTTGGAAAAGAACTATATACCAGAGAAAGAGGTGTTGAAAAAAATTGCAGTTAAGGATTTGCAATATTTTTCCTTCTTCCCTTTGCATTTTTAGACTTATGATATCCTGTATTTGAGGATTTCTACCAAAACCTACTCCATTAACGAAATTGTATCTTTGTGGGAAAAGAAATTTGACAAACTCTGTAGAGAGTACAAGCGGTAGAACGAGATGAAACTCTGTCTTTTGCCTATATGAACCATACCATCACAAAAAATTGTGTATATATCATTTCACCATAGAAATTGTAAACAGTTTTTAGAGTGATAACTGCATCCTCAAGGTATTCTCTTGCTCCTTTTATTTCTTCCCTCTTGCATTGAAATTTTGTGGAACTCAGTTGAACCCAAAAATCATCCTAAAGTTATATAGGTCAAAAAATTTCCCTAAGTCACAGTGTGGCTTCAAATTTAAACATAAATACATATAAACAGAAGGTAAAGTCTCAATATTCGATTATATGAGCAGATTACATAGCTTATTCAGCTAGCACGAGACCAGACTTGACTACATTAGTCAAATATCTTTCCAACTCCAGTAACTACACCACAGTTCACATCGATTGACTAATGACTTGATCTCCACAGTTATTTACTTACTGTCCAACAAGGAGACCAACATGTCAATCATCTAGATTCTACAGCTGGGAGTGTGACTTGATAAATAATGAGAAACATACATATTGCAACAATACAAAATGTGCACACAAAGATAATTCACTAATTCTTTATTCATAGGTACTTCTATTTATACACAAACACAGTGGTGAAGTCCCGCTGAAAGATTCCAGCTTCAACATCAACTAACCTCCCTATTTTAACTCATTAACCTACAGCTAATCATCCTTAACAACACTTATACATGAGCTGTTTGTACTCTAAAACAGAACCCCTAAATACCCTATTACATTTATGTATTGGAGAGTTATTCTCTAACATGATCAGCAACCAGAGCATAATAGAATTTATTGATTGCTCTAGTACAAACGGAGTTGAAATGAACTCTGTGAATTGTTCAAAACAACATTTTTGGAAATAATGTTTCCTGACTTGTTATGAAATTGTACCCATGTTTTCTGGATAAGCTGCATTCTCTTCACTTTGGACAATGTTTCAGACCATAAAATTGCACTCCTGTCTTCAAGACTATATGACAGAACTTGCTTCCAGGTTTAACGGGTAAATATATAAACATTTCCATTATAATTTTATCGGGATAATTCATTTAAACAGGTTGGCTAATAATATCAAAGATGAGGTCAGCTAATTGTTAACACTATTCAATACTGGAGTACAATTAAGAAAGCATGGTAAGCTCAAGTAGAACTGCAAGATTATTGTGAAAGCCACCATAACTCCTTCCTTTCAGAATAGAATTTGAATTAGTATTTGTGGGATTGCTTGAAAAATAGTTGCTAGCATCTTTGGTGGGTATTGCAGTCATCCATCACATTTTTTATAGTTACCTCTCTTTCCTCGAGGAAAGAAAACAATGGATGATGTCTTATCATTTTCACTATATCCACTGAGTTCATTTGACAGACCGAGTAGCAGAATGAAATGCCAATACAACACATACCAAAAAGACTAGTATTGCTGTCAAAGTATTAGGAGAGAATGTCTATGGATCAGTGAACACCGACCATCTTGGTAGAATCCTTTAAGCCTCTTAGAAAATTGCAGGAAGGCTGAAATAGTGTCACAAATATTCTTTTGACTATGGACATATTTGAGAAAGATTTGGTTGTAATGTACTGAATTTGCAATGCTGGTGTCTATGGTGGCAATCAACACTTGTAGACAACTAAATAGAACTTGCCGTAATTAGAGTATTGTCTCTGTTAGGTGCAAAGAAGTCACCAGCCAGAGCTCTCCAGAAAAATAATTATTTAACCCTATTGTTATGGTATTACCTTCATTATTCAATGGTTCTTTCTATTATAGTCGAGCTCCCAACAACCTGTATGGTTCATGTATATGCATGTTACTGACTTATTCCTGCAACCATTTACAACATATCCAGTTGGAGTGAGGAAACATCACTATTGATGTCAAAGAGTAGATAGATTGAAAGAACGTACAAATCATGGAAGTTGATCATCCTTCTCATAGCTTCATTATAAATGCAAAGCTCATCGCTAGTCAGGTACTGACAAAGAATTTTGTTAGCGACATTTGCTAGCCATGACACTTTGATCTGCTTTCAACAATACCCACAGAGAGTGGATACACCATCGCTTATGCTAAAGACAAATGGATTGAAATGAAATACAAAACAAGGAAGCTTGATTGCCCTTCTCATAGCTTCATGGCAGATGAGAAGATGATTGTTAATCAGACTCTGATAGAATCTTAGACAAGTAATGTCTAGCTTTACCACTATGACCGTTGTGAGTATTTAACCCTATTTTAGGACTTTTATTAATAAGGTCAATATAATTCTTGGCTACAGTTTATATGCACTTTTGCTTAGACAATTGGACAATTATTATTGACTAATTTTAGGCTTTTCTAAGCCATATGAGGTCAGAATAAATCGCCTATTTCACTTCAAATGCCTAACTACACATAGTAAATTTGCACAAAATCTGGGACCTGTACAAAGTTAAAACATACCTGGGGCTGATATTGGCACTTGGGAAACCGTGTCTGAAACCCTATGACATTTGCTAGCCGTGATGCTTTGATCTGCTTTCAACAATACCCACAGAGAGTGGATAAACCATCGCTTATGCTAAAGACAAATGGATTGAAATGAAATACAAAACAAGGAAGCTTGATCACCCTTCTCATAGCTTCATGGCAGATGAGAAGCTGATTGTTAATCAGGCTCTGATAGAAACTTAGACAAGTAATGTATAGCTTTACCACTATGATCGTTGTGAGTATTTAACCCTATTTTAGGAATTTTATTAATAAGGTCAATATAATTCTTGGCCAAAATTTATATGCAGTTTTGCTTAGACAATTAGACAATTATTATTGACTAATTTTAGGCTTTTCTAAGCCATATGAGGTCAGAAGAGATCGCCTATTTCACTTCAAATGCCTAACTACGCATAGTAAATTTGCACAAAATCTAGGACTTGTACAAAGTTAAAACAAACTTGGGGCTGATATTGGCACCTGGGAAACCGTGTCTGAAACCCTATGACAAACTATAAAACACTAACCCTTTACAAATCTGGTTCCTCTACAATGGCTAGGTTAGGGTTGCATTACAATTGAGAAACCCATACATTTTGAGCTTTTGATTTTGATTTTGTGCTACAAAGATCAAGGCTCAAAAATAACTTTGTGAATATTAGGCACCGACGTTCTGAGCATGCCTTGTGAGGTTTGCAATGGCCACCCACTGTGGTTCATAATTACGAGGTTTTGTTGGACTTGGCTCAAGTTTTGCTGGACCTGAACCTTTGGACCAGCTCAACCGGTATGGACCAAATTCTTTCCTAAAAGTAATGCAAGAAAGGAAAACACCTAAAAAAGGTCAAGAAAGAACTTCAGAGCCTTCTAGGGTCGTCACTTCATGGCATGAACTTTGAAGCAGGTTTAACCTTACAGATGTTTAAATTTTCATTTTAAGTGTGGGCTATAAGCTATGGATAACATAATTTTGTTATTGATAATTATCCATGTCTCCTTTTTGAATTACCATTTTTTTATGTGTATGTATTTTCTGCGACTATTGAATTTCTAAACAAAAGAAAACTGCAAGAGGCTAGTAGCTGCCTTTGTTTTTAAAGCAAATTGTAGTGAGCAATGGGTTCTACGGAGTCGAAGAAAACTGTTTCAGCTTACAAGTGGAGAAGAAAAGGGTGATGCATTGCATTCAATGATTGCTGCAGGTTCATGCTCAAGCTCAACCACTAGCCTAGGATCAACCCCAAGCTCAAGGTTCAAGCCAACCTTTATCACATTCATCAATTGTAAAATAGATAACCTATTTCAAATAGTAATCTTTTGTGTCAAACCTCCAACAAAAAAGTAAAATAATGGTTGAAATAAATTGAGACTCAAGTTTACCAACCTCTGCCAATTTTCAAAAATGGTATGCTATAAGAATCCTAATCTCTTGGCATTGAAAGAAACCCTCTTATGAATGGCCATTTTGAACTGCCTGGAACATTGCAAAAACCAAATTGGCATCCACAATATACAATTAAAGAAATTTACCTCTTTCAAAAGATTTTCAGCTAAATTTTTTTATATTTTTTCATGAGGAAGTTGCATTATGCATTTCCTGTTATGGGCATGTATAATCCACGAAGCAACAGAACAATGTAGAAAAATGAATCATGCTAATAAACAATGCAACCTTACTTCAACCTGGGATCAGTGATTAGACCAGAAGCGGATCGACATGCCATAGCGTAGAGCTCAAGTCATTCAAGAAATAGACAGAACTCGTAAACACAGAATATGGTTATAATGAAATGACATGCTAGGCTTGCGTTGAGGAACATGAGGAAATGGAGATTCTCCACTCAAAATATGCAGTACCTGCATCATTGTCGATCTAGCTCCAGGATCGAGATGTGAACAGAGAAGTCCAACCAGCGGCATTCTTCTCATTTCGTTCTCATCAAAATGAATTGACTGACTACCCCAAAGCTGAAGACATTCGTTTTGTCCGAGGCCTTTCCCGTGAATAAATACTCAGGAGCAAGGTACCCCATTGTTCCTCTTGTTAAAGTTGGATCACGGCTCTTATTGTGCTCTATAAGCCGAGCAAGCCCAAAATCTCCTAGCCTTGCATTACATTCTTAGTAACAGATAGAACCAACTTGCCAATGATATTGTAAATTTGTGATCACATACAGGAACCTGGGAAATATTTTTGTGATTACTGTTCCTGCAATCTTTAAAATTCCTCTGAAGACCAGTGATCGCAAAACAAATGGGACAACATTTCCTCACCAGCATAATTTCCATTGTGTACAGGATTTATACCCACAAAATGGAATGTATTCCAAAAGGGTTTACCTCGCCCCCTACTGCTTGCAATCGACGAGGCAAAATCGAAACTGTTCCTGATGACGCGAAGTTGAAACCATTCGGGAGAAATGGAAGATCCCCTATGAGCCTCGGTTGCCTGCGATGGAAGACGCGAAGTCGAAATCGTTCGGGAGTGACGCGAAGTTGAAACCATTAAGGAGAAATGGAAGATCCCCTGTGAGGCTCGGTTGCCTGCGATGGAAGACACGAAGTCGAAATCGTTCAGGAGTGATGGTTAGGGTTTAACAACTCCTTTCCAAACCACCTTTGCAGGATCCAACGGCTAAATGCCTTTCAATCATCTAACATATAATCTAACGGGGCATGGTTATGACAGATGGACAAGAGGGGAGTTGATCTCAGAGGGGAACGCCTTACGACGTAATTACTGCAAAGAGTATTCCCCTTTCTTTTGCTTTTATATTTTCCCCTATAAAGTATGCTAGATTAAACATTTATGTGTATGTAGCTTGTGTTAAACAAAATTGTGGAGAAATAATTTGTCTTCGCATTTGACAAATTTTCTACTCCCAAACTTTTTTCATTTGTTAAGGTAATATAATTGCGTATTTTTATTTTCATTTTCATAAATTTATATAAAAATGAAAAGCAAGCAATTCTGTTATTAGTATATTCCATCATTATATTTAAATAAAATTTAAATATACTATATTAAAAATACATTAATATACATTAACACGTATTTTTTTGGTATATATATCATATTAAGCAGTCTATTCAGTGTCATGGTTTACCACAAGGGAAAGCAGAGCAACAACAGTGGGGTATTGTATTAATTTTTTGTCTATCCAATTAAGCAAAAATAAACGTCTTAGTTGTGCATCCTTATGCCAAGATAGATGTTTGGCACCACTGAAAAATCCATTACATGTTGTTTGTTGGATAATACTAACATACCATAGTTGTAGATTATGAAAGAAAATAAAATAAAGTTTCATGATCATAAACAAAAAAAATACCTTTGCATGCATCATTCATCAGAGGTTGTTGTCGGGGCAAGATCTTGCTTGCTTGGACCTGCTAGAGAGTGATGCCCACATTGAAGGTGCCTCTTAATGTGGACCATCCTCGCATCCAAGATGACCAAACAAGAGCACTAATGTCTTTAAATCTGTTGGATATCGTTGAGGCAGGCTATAACTTCATTGTGACCCTCATGTTTCTCTTTGAGGATGCAACCCAACATAACTTTCATTTTCTAATGAAGGGTGATGAAATGAAGGTATTGGCTCCTACACCCCCTGGTATGGCCAGGGTCAAGAACCCGACCAAAGACCTTATCTTGAATTTCAGAATCCAAATGGGTCTTCCAATATGTAGTTGTCAAGCCTTCAGGGTGTTGAATTTCCTCTTAAACTTCATGAGGGGTGACATAGAGGTAACTTTCAGCAACAGATTGAGCTTGGGACTAGGCTCTGAGTGTGTTCAAAGAACCACAACCTCTAGACTTGCGTCTTGCATGCATTCTCTACCCTGGCATTTTTCCTAGAGAGGACCAAAACCTTGCACTTAGGACATATGGAGAAGGGTATGGGGTAATGGATAGGCTATGGTGGGTTAGGGTACAACAAGTCATAAAGGAATGAGACTAAGCTAACCAGAGAATTGGGTACTGAAGCAATAGGTTCGATAGATTCATAGGGAAAGAGCTTTGGATGAAGGATAGAACCATAGGTATAAAAACAATAGTAAAGTCCATAGAGAATTTGATATAAATTGTACAACTAAGAATCCTAGACTCAAGAATTAGAAACATAATAGGAAACATACAATACCAATGTGAGGTTATGACAAACAAATATTTTACCACCTTATGAATTGTTTGTTTTCCCTTGTCATTGTCTGTTGGTTCATGGCATTGACATCCTCACTAAAACACGCTCAGTCTTCTTCCCTGCACCCCAGAGACTATAAACGGGCAATGAATTGTCCAAACAATGTGAAATGAGAACAATGGAGGTCCAGGCCAGGAGGGCCTATGCCTTCTTGTACTAGAGCACCAAGGAGCCAGACACTAAGGGGGGAAATTTTACCTACAACCTAGAAAAAACATATAACTGGTAGAAAATGGTAGAGCAAGCTCGGAAATGCAAGAAAACACGGAGAGTTCAGGGTTACCATATTAATTCACTATGGTGTCATGGATCATAACATGTGCGACTACACGAGAGAAGTTGGCCACACCATCTCCCTCAATGCCTTGAGAGGTGATGGGTGGTAGGCCTTCTCCCTTTCACTAACTTATTTTCCAACATCCCATTGGGACACATTAACATATAAACTCGAAGGAAAAAGTTATTGTACATTAATATTCTATACTAATAATAATAATTCATTTTGTTTAATTTTAATTTTATTTATTTAATTAATGTTTAAATAAATATTAACAACTTGGCTTATTTTCCTTATTCAAAGCATTTTATATGCATGGGAATTAATTTTTCTGGTAAACACGCAAAATGAAAGGCAAGGTAAAGTTCCTTTACAATTTTAGTTGAGGATTCCATAAGTATAAATGGGCTTAACCGTTGATACATTATTGATAAGACACATTCATTCGATTTAGGTGTTGGGATGTTTAATAAAATGTAATTAGGGTTTTGATTTTAATTTAATTTTATAATTATTTAGTTATATGATTGATTAAGGGTGGATTATCTTATTATATTATGTATATGTTTAAAATTATATTATTGATAATAAATATGCAGAGGATTAGAATTAATATTATTATAAATATTAAAAAGTAAATAAATAAGAACTTATAGATTACCATTTCCATTAACATCATACTAATATATGAAGCGGAATAGTGTAATCTAAACGTTTTACAATTTTTTCCTGTGTATATCTTTTAATGAGTTTTACTTGAAATCCAAACAAAGATCATTAGAAAGACATATTTGAATTGTTAAATCTATAGAAAATTAGTATAGTTGGGTCTCTCGTGACTCTTAATCCATCTATGCATTAAAAAGAACATTTTCAAGTAGCAAAAAATAACTATCTCACCTAAAATTATATCACTAGATTTCAACGAGAAAGACAAAGACGTAGAACATTTAAACTTTTTCAACTGGAACGAGTCCCTTTTGAGGTGATACTTTGCTAACTATCAATGCTCACATTGGTCCATTGAACTAAAGGTGGAAAATCTATAGAGTCTGAATACTATAGATATTTCCATGGCTTTATGCTCAAAAACTCATTTCAAGTAATGAAAAATAACAATCTCACCCAAAATTATATCACCAAATTCTTTGGGTAAGGGAATATTTTGAAAAGGATAATTTTTTTTCGAAGGTTAGGCACTTTATATTATTTTCAAAAAGAAAAAAAGAGATACATTATAGTTTTCCATGGGCTACTATTTTGCCACTCAAGAAATCAACCTAGTCCCAAATATTTAGAGTCTTAAAATTATATATTGCATATGCTATAAGTTTATCATATAAGTTGAAAAGAAAAATAATAACAACGTCATGCGAAAATTTAATAGTGATAACTATAACCTTTCCATGATAAAAAAGTATAACAAACCATATGGTTTTCTTGAACATGTTGGCTTGAGGGATAGTCCATTGATATAGGTTGGGGAGGATAGTTGTCTTCATCAGAAGAAGTGAAGACGAGGTTAGCCAAGTTTTTTCCCAGTATGGGAACCTTTTTGTTCAATCTATCCATTTTTTCCATCATTTATACCATACACACCAAAATTTCATGTTGTGTCTCTAAATGATTGGTGAGGACTCTTCCCATGAGAATTTTGATGTGCTAGTATACATTAATTGTTTGCATATAGGTCATTTAATGGACTTGAGTAGAGTTTCTAATCCTTAGAGCCCAATTCCTAGTGTCCCTATCAACAATGATCCAGGATGAATCTATAACTATGACATACTTCCTCTTTAACTTTTGTTATGTTTTGTGAAACTCTTTAGGGGTAGTCTCCATGTATCTAGCCATAACATGTCGAGTGTCAACTTGAGCTCTTAGCTAGAGGACGAGGGTTGATGGGAGTTTGGGAGGATCAGATGGATGACTTTGCCTCTCCTACCTCCCCTACGAGCAGTGTAGACATTCCTTCGAGCCATAACATGGGGCAAAAGGGTGATCAGGAACACAAGAGTCCAAGAAGGAGGGAAAGGTGTTGAGGCTAGAGTCTAGTAGAGAACACCAGAAGGAGGCCAATAAAGACCCATTAATGTTCTTTGAGAGGAATCCTCGAGATCAGCATAAAATATTGGGGAGAAACACCAAGATATAGGAAAGGAGTATAACAATAAAGGGATGTTGCAAAGGTTATAAGATTAGGGTGCAACCGAGAGAAAGGAGAAAATACAATACAAGGCATTATAGAGGATACACAATTAAGGGGCAGCTGAATGAAATAGGTTGAAAACCATAAATGTACCCAAAGAAGGGAGGAAAAACCAAAAACCAAAATAACATAGTTGCATGCAGAAAATAATAATTGAGAAACTTGAAACTGAAAGGTCAATGAAAAGAGAAATTGTCGCCAACCCAAAGTTCCAAATCTTGGTCCTAAACTTGGTGTAATCATTGTGCCAATGAAAGCAAGTCTATTGAATTTCATCTTCCAGTTGAGAGACACAACTAGTCTAAATAACAAGGGCATAGTTACTCAACAATCCACATCGAAGTGATGACTCTCCAAATAGAGTTAGCCAAAACTTTGATGATTGGAAACTCCCACAAAGCACCAATTTGGTCAGAGGGGAAATTCACTTAGCAGTTTGAAGACTAAAGCAAAGTTGAAACACCACCTAACATATCGTTGCCTCTAACTAACAAGAGACAAAAATTTATTACCAGCCCCAGTTCCAATGTTCTTCAACCATCCAGTGTCAAGATAAGCCACAAACATCACACTAGATTCCCCATGATCACGTATAAAATTGGCATGAAGGTGGTTGGATCAGATGTACTTCCCAAATCTCCAACACTTCAAACTCCATAATTCTTGTAACCTCTCGTGATTTGGCCTCAACCATTCTCAATTTGATATAATACTTCATGCATGCAACCTACCAAATGGGGGTTGTATTGCCACCCTCTAGTAATCCTTCGACACCCATCTCAGGACAATGGTGCACTTCCCACAGTGGGACACCTTTCACGGATAAAAAGAGAATATTATTATTATTATTATAATATTGTCTTTTTTTTTCATTATTTCGTTTACCAATCCTCACATATGGAGGAAGTAAAGATACAAATAATATTGAAAAAAACCATAATAATAATAATAATACAATTAAAACCTATTGTTAAAATTTAAATTAACGGTAAATAAATACATTGTTAAGACACTCTTTGCAAAAAAATCACCTACTAAAAACTCTCTTGATTGATTTAAGAAAAAAGAAAAAAGAAAAAATCATTACAACCACAAAAATAAATAGAAAAAAGCTAGCTAAACCCTCTCCCCCCAACCAAAGAAAAAAAAACTCAGCAAAATAGAATGAGTACCATTGAGATAATACTTTGTTAACTTCTAACGCTCGCATTGGTCCATCGAACACCGGGTGTAATTATTTTGTCGGTGAAGCTGCCGATTCCTTTTATAATTTAATGGTAGGAACGATGATGATAAGTGATTTGATTTTATTTTGGAGATGAAGATGGTGTGATGTTCACCAAGGTGGCTGATTATTTTTAATATGAATTATTATGTTGTAATTTTTTGACTTAATAAATTTATATAATAATTGAACATGAGCATGCCTAACGGCCTGTCAACATGTCCGAGTGGTTAAGGAGACAGACTCGAAATCTGTTGGGCTTTGCCTGCGCAGGTTCGAATCCTGCTGTTGACGTAATCCTTTTTTTCTTCGTTTGTTCCAACTCTGCACAGTTTACTTCGTATTATTAAGAGGGCAATCTCACGCAATATTATTGGTGGCTGAGTTCTTTCAAGAACTCTGCACAGTTTACCTCGTTTGTTCCAACTCTGCACAGTTTACTTCGTATTATTGAGAGGGCAATCTAACGCAATTACTGGTGGCTGAGTTCTTTCAAGAACTCTGCACAGTTTACCTCGTATTATTCAGAGGTTAATTTTACGCAATATACATATACCACTTGGTGGCTGAGCTTTTCAATATCTCCAGAAAAATCAATTATTTCTGACAATGAGGTCAGAATGAACTTGAATATATTTTTATATTGATTTTGTGTCAAATTTAGTATGGTAACAGTTTACCTCGTATTATTCAGAGGGCAATCTTACGCAATATCCTACTTGGTGGCTCACTTATTTCAATATCTCCAGAAAAATCAATTGATTCTAACAATGAGGCCAGAATGAACTTGTGAGAGATTCCTGCTACCGAGTTTGTAATATATTTTTATATTGATTTTGTTTCAAATTTGTTATGGTAAGACAAATACCATAGTTCGAGTTTGGCAACTTGCATACTATGAGTATTTATAAAGGCAGTAGTCTATAACGCGACTTTTTGAAAGCCTTTCTGGCGGATTTTTCCGGTCTAAATCCGGCAGCAATTCATTAGAATCCCAAGTTTAATAACTAGTTTCTGCACAATCAATGGCTCCCAGGGGTTTTCCAGGGGGCTGAATCCAAATATGCAGTTAAAAAACCATTTTAACTGCTAAAAATCGAGATTTAACCTCATTTCTTCTGCCGGATTCCGTCACCGGAATCTCCAAAAAGTGGCATTATAGAGAACTCCTTTATAAAGTAGTATACTTTTAAATTAAAAGAAAAAGAATATTGAAATAAGTTGAAGTGGAATTTAATTGGTGATTGCTATGTAATGAAATATTATGTAAACCATGAAAGTTCAAATACCCCATATTTCAAGTCAACAAAAAAAGGGTAAATGATGAGTTGTCAAAAAAATAGATTTCCATCACAACTCTATGAAATTCACCCATAAAAGATAATGAAAAACCTTCTAGTTGACTTAATCAAATATCTTAGAGTACTCTTTGTATTATTTCTTATTCTCATCAAATTATTCACACATTTTCATTTAAAATATTCAAAACATGAATAATTGAAAGGTCTCATGCATCTTCTATTTGTGTTATAAATGTATGAACATAATATGAGAAAAATCATATTCAGAACTATGTTTGGGGGTTCACAATCAAGTTATTTGGTAAAATTGTATTTGAGTCATATTCTAGGATACAATGTTTTGTTGTTCAAACCTTTTTTTCACTAAGACACCAAATTTCTGGAGTATTTTTTGTATATTATTTCTTATTGTAATCAAACTATTCACACGTTTTCATTTAGCATATTCAAGACATGAATAGTTGAAAGGTTACCCGCATCTTCTATTTGTGTTATAAAAGTATCATTGAATATAATATGAGAAAAATCCCATTAAGAACTATATTTGGGGCTCACCGTATCAAGTTATTTGGTAAAGTTGCGTTTGAGTCATATTCTAGGATACAATGCTTTTTTTGTTCAAACCTTTTTCATAAGGAACATTAAAGAAAGTAAAGGACCAATAAACTTAAATGGCTCTTCTCAATTATAATTTTGTAATCATTTTTACTTTCTAATTTTTCAGAAGTTTTAAGAGATAATTAGCTTGTGAATGATAGTTAACCCATCTAATCTCATAGTGAAAGAATTTAAATTCTTGAATAAGAAGTCAAATTCTTTACATATTCCATATAAAAAATCCTTTACCTTAGAGAAGTGTCTTTTATGAAACAATCATGCATATATAATGTTCCATAAGTTTGGTGTTTGAGAAAGAGTATGTGTTTTCTTATAATTTTCAATATCACCGCCCTAAACCTATACATGTCACACTTACTTATTTCCTTTCCTAATGTAAACATATAATATTTTTTTATATTATATAAAATTCTAAATAATAGTAATTTCAAAAACAAGATGAAAGAATACAAATCATGTGATAAAAAACTCATATTGTGCAAGGCACTCCACCATATTGAAGTTAAATGTTGTTCAAGAAAAGCCTTGAATTATGTTTTGATATCCAATGATTCTTATGCATTGGAAATGGAGAGATCCATTGGATGCCAAGACATATTACTGATCATGGACAATTGCACATCAAACTATTAAAACATCACACATACTCATCAAAACTCTCTAATTCCATCTAATTGATTAATTAGATAGTTCAAAAACCTTAATGAGCCATAAAACATTGTTATTGCTATGTTCTAATGATGAAAACAAGATTGAAACCTTAGTAATTTCCTTCTCAATATCATATCTCATATTTGGAGAAAATAATCTATTTTACACAACATCATAATATAATAAGTTCGACTGACACTAATACTATATTAAAGTATGAATATTTGTGTTTCATTTTGAATTACTAAAGTGTAAAAGGAAAAGTGTGTCCAAATCACATGAATGAAGTTACATTAAGATTTGGAATCTTAAGGTTGAAATAGTTATTTAATTGACTATACATAAACTCCATAGAATAAGAGATATCCATACATATTATACAAGACACACATCAATATCATTGGAATCTCGTTATTGATAGCAATGTATAACTACAACTATGGGGAAATGCAATTGTTTTTTATGTAACCCAGCCACACTAGCCCACAAATTCACACGTTCGTAGGCTATGACGTGTTCGCTGTTTGTGATATTTTTATGTTTGCATGCAAGTTGATCGTTGATATTTTGCTGTTGGTTGATGGAATGAGTTAATACTGCATTTAATGATCGCCCACTTGCCTCGGGCCTGGTTCCTCGACTCGCTCTTTGGCCAAAACACTCGGTTTCTCGGTTATTCGGGATTGTTCTGCCCGCTAAGAGGTTCCTGTGAGAGTTTGGAGAGTTGCTCTGTGTATTCCTATTCCAATGTGTGTGGTAACTCCTGGTTCGCCTCCGGGTAAAGCTATGGATGTGTATCAATCTGTTCGACTTGGTTGTAAACTCGTGGAAGGCTTTCTCCGGTGGTTTGATGTTGCTATGGCTCTGGTGTACTTGTTCGGCTCCATTTCACTTGGTAAGTTTCTCGGTTCGTTATGATATTCGACTGTAGACTGTTTGTAAACTTCGACGCCATCAGGGAACTGCTCTCCGGTTCTGTTTCTTCACGCCTGTTCACGTTTGGTTGTCTTTACTGGTATTTATGCTGCCTTTGGTCACTGTTTTATGCATGAAATAATGTCAACCCTTGTTGTCCTGGATTTAGGGGATACTTTGGTGGTCTTCCGCGGTCTCGAATAGGTAACGAAACCCTTCCCTGATTCAAATCATCCTCCTCATAAAATCGACGCTAACCAACCTCGTTCCTTTGGTCTCAGCTCCGTCAATTTGCTTGGCGACAACTCTGTTCCTCGAGCCCTGCTCCGCTTGCTCAGGTAAGCTACGGAAACCCTCTTGTTTTTGTACAATTTTCGTCTCTGGTTCTCTTACCGTGCATGCATGCTAATATGTGTTGTTTGCTTGCACAGGTCTGCAACTTGACCTGGGTACACGGGCTTCTCCGTCTTCAACTTCCCACGATGATGAACCTGCCGGTAGGCTCTGGCTCTTCAAGCTATTGTTGTGTTGTTAAGTTTCTGGGTCCTGTAGGTTGATGGTTGCCGTCCGTCGTTGCTTTTGTCTGTGGTCAATATCTCTGTTGAAGGCTATGTCTCGGTTGGTTACGATGACTGTTTGTTGAATAGGGTATGGGTTAGTGTACCCAAACCTTCGACTAGGGTTTGCCTTTTTTTTGGGTCATGACACTTAATTTTAATTACATTACAGGAAAGAAATATTGTGGATGTATATGTCTCGGTTGGCAACAGAAATAACACAATTTTGGTCTTTACTATTCAATTTATGATAATTGTGGAAAATGTTCGATGGAATACCTCTGTTCTAGACTGTTCTTCTGCGTGCTGTTTCCTATTTGCTCACGCTTGTTAATTGTTGCTCGTTCCTCGAACTATTTCTCCTTTTTGCTAGTTGCCACGTTGTGCACGGACGTTTGTCCGGGCTTAAAACAATCTGTTTGGCGAATGAGAGCACAATAGGATCACGACTCACGTGATCACTCACAATTTGTTATTTATCAATTTAATAAATGAAAGTTCCAAAGTTACAGGAAATGAACAATGAATGCAGATGGACAATAACGGAAGAGATCTGTCTCTGTATTTTTTTATTTCTTCAATATGAATTCGCTGAACCTCACTTTAGCATTACATTCCTGCTCTTATACATGTCTGGTTACAATTGATTACAGTTAATTGAAACTGTCATAGATTTCAGTTGGATAGTCTTGATATGGTTGATAACCACAGTTCGGTTGATATTACAAGATTCATTTAGACAGTTTGTCTTTGCCCTCCTAAGTTGATAGATTACTTCCTAATTACTGTTTTATTACTGTTTTGGACTGTAGTAATTCTAACTGTCTGTTTAACTTTGACTTAACACACCAACTCCAAAAGAGAACAATTTAAAAACCCTACCTTATGACCACACGTACTAAAAAAAAAAAAAGCAATCCAGATGATCACAACCTTCAAACCTGGCTGAGACTTCACCTGGTCATGGTGAGCTAGATGCTCTTGCATTAGGCTCCCGGGGCAAAAAGAGATCATGGCTCCGGCCCATGAGCTTCTCGACCGAAGTTCCTGTCTGTGCAATCTGTCTGGCATCAAGCCACGAATTGTCCTCAATTGGACGGTTCTTCCACTTGACCAGGTACTGCATATAGTCCTTCCGTTGAGTTCGTTTAACCACCTGAGTTTCGAGGATGCTTTCGATCTTGGGAGGTTGAACGTAAGGCATCTGTCTCTTCCAAGCTTTTTCGTCTTCCTGGGTACTCCGTGTAGATCGCATGGTTCCTTCTTCTTCCTTTTCCTCTGGGTTAGCCGTGTATGGGAACAAGTCTGCTACGTTAAAGATAGGTGAAATACCTATTCCGGGTGGCAATTGTATCTCGTAGGCATTAGTTGAAAAATTTCGAAGGAATTTGCAAGGCCCTATCTTTTTATACTTCAGTTTATTGTACATACCTATACGGAAGCATTCCTTGCGTAAGTGTGTGAGGACTTTGTCCCCCACTTCAAACTGCACTTCCCTCCTCTTTAGATCTGCATGCTGTTTGTACTTTAAGTTGCTGTCCTGTAATTTTATTTTCACCTGTTCGTGTAAGTCTCTCATAGCGTTAGCGAAATCTTTTTCGTCCTCACTTCGTCTTTCTTGCAATCCAAGGTCCCGAAGTTCATGCATTCCACGAGGATGCATGCCATACAGGATCTTAAAGGGACTGAAACCTGTGCTGCGGTTAGGCGAGTCGTTGTAAGCGAACTCTGCTTGGGCTAGCACTTGATCCCACATCTGTGAATTCTCCTCGACTAAGCTGCGTAACAGGTTTCCCAGACTCCTGTTTACAACTTCTGTCTGCCTGTCGGTTTGCGGGTGATATGCAAAACTGTAGCTTAGTTGTGTGTCCATTTTCTTCCATAAGGTACACCAAAAGTGTCCCGTGAACTTCACATCCCTGTCCGAAAGGATAGATTTGGGTAATCCATGTAACCTAACAATCTCATTGAAAAACAAGTGGGCCACGTGGGTGGCATCATTGGTTTTTCGGCAAGGTGTAAAATGTGCCATTTTTGAGAACCTGTCCACCACTACCATCATTGAGTCATATCCTCGCTGTGTCTTCGGCAAACTTAGGACAAAATCCAAACTGACTGAATCCCACGGTCTGCTTGGAACAGGTAACGGTGCATACAGTCTTGTGTTTTGACTGTGTCCCTTCGCCAACTGGCACACTTTGCATTTGGCCACAAATCGTTGTACATCTCGTCGCATCTTCGGCCAAAAATAAAAATGACTAACCTACTCGAGGGTCTTATCCATGCCGAAGTGTCCGACCAAACCTCCACTATGCTTCTCGCGAATAATATTCTCCCTCATCGAGCAGTCAGGTATGCACAACTGTCCTCCCTTAAACAACAATTTTTCCTGTAGATTGTAGTCCAACCAAGGACTATTGTCTCTCACTAAAGGGTTCTGGCACGCCTCATAGGCCTCCTTAAAATCTGTATCCGTCCGGTATAGATCCTGTAAGTGCTCAAAACCCAACACCTGCACAGTGCTTTCCTGCAGAAGTAGAGCTTTCCTACTCAATGCGTCCGCTACCTTGTTTGCTTGCCCGCTAATATGCTTCAATACGAAATTGAAACTCTGTAAATACTCTACCCATTTGGCGTGTTTGTGGTTGAGTTTGTGCTGCTGCATTACATACTCTAGTGCAGAATTATCTGAGAATAGCACAAATTCATTTCCCAATAAATAATGCCTCTAGTGTTTTAATGCCTGTACAACAGCATAGAACTCCTTATCATACGAAGAGTATTTATGTCTACTCTCATTCAGCTTCTCGTTGAAGAATGCTACAGGCATGTCCTCTTGACTGAGTACAGCCCTGATTGCTGTCCCGCTGGCGTCACAGCGAACCTGAAACAACTTCTAGAAATCTGGTGGCCTCAGGATTGACCTCTCAGTAATCTTCCTCTTCAACAAATGGAAGCTTCTCTCCGCTGCTTCGGTCCACCGAAAAGGCTGGTTGGCCTTTTTGATGGTATCTAGCATGGGCACACAAATCTCGCTGATATTCTTATAAACTTCTTGTAAAAACTTGCCAACCCGTGAAAGCTACGTACCTCGAATAGATTTTTCGGAGATGGCCAATTTACTATCGCTGCCACCTTCTCCAGATCCATCTTCAGTTCATTCTCTGCTACTACAAACCCCAAATAAATTAATTCCTTCTGCATAAAAGTACATTTCTTCAAGTTTATCAGCAATTTATTCTACTGCAATTTCTCCAACACCTTACGCACCTGTTGAAGGTGTTCTTCTTTCGTTCTGCTGAAAATAAGGATGTCATCCAAGTAAACTATCACGAACTTCCCAATATACTCCTTCAGCATCTCATTCATTAACCTCATGAATGTACTGGATGCATTGCTCAGCGCAAATGGCATGAACAACCATTCGTACAACCCCTCATTTGTCTTAAAGGCTGTCTTCCACTCGTCCCCCTCTCGTATCTGAATCTGATGGTACCCGCTTTTCAAATCTATTTTAGAGAAATAAGCTGCCCCGCTTAAACAGTCCATCATATCATCCATTCGCGGTAGTGGAAACTTGTACCAGATGGTGATTTTATTGATGGCCCTTGAGTCGGTGCACATCCGCCATTCTTCTCCCTTCTTGGGAGCGAGGACCGTTGGAACAGCACAAGGGCTCAAGCTCTCCCTTATCAAACCCTTGTCCAACAGTTCTTGCACTTGTTTTCTGATTTCTTCATTGTCCTTGGGGCTCATTCGGTATGTCGCTTTCTTCGACAAACTAGCTCTGGGTATGAAGTCAATGTGATGACTAATGCTTTGCTTGGGGGGTAACTTGTCTAGCAAGTCATCTACAACGATGTATGCAAAATCCTCCAACATTTGCTGAATCTCTGTGGGCAAGTCTGATACTTTTGTATGCAACAAGACTGTCCTTGCTTTTTTTACCACCGCATAACCTACCTCACTGTCCTCCACCTGTTTTAAAAACTATTTTCTGCTGACCAACAATGTTCTTGGTTCAGTGGTCTCTGCTGTCCCTTCTTCTTTGATGGGTACAAGCGTATGCTTGATTCCATCCTTCTCAAATTTATAACAGTTCGTCAATTCATCGTGGACTACCTTTCTATCGTACTGCCAAGGCCTGCCTAGCAGTATGTGACATACGTCCATCGGCATGATGTCACAAACAACTTTGTCCTTGTATCTGCCTATCTGAAACTCGACCTCGCTCTGTTCATCCACCAACAATTGGTGGCCCTTTTGTAGCCACGAAACTCTATACGGATTGGGATGCTTCGAGTGTTTCAACTCTAATTTTTCCACCATTTCTGTGGACACTAAATTGTCAGTACTTCCGCTGTCAATTATTAATTTACAACACTTACCTCATGATTTACAAATCGTCCTTAATAGAGCTTTTCGCTGTGTCTGTTCGGTATTCTCCTTGACTGGTTTCAATAACACCTTATGCAGCACCAAAGCTTCTCCTGTCTCTGGAGCATTCTCCGCCTCTTGAGGGAGTGTTGTTGCTTCCTCTGGTTACGCCACATATGCACCCCGCTGTCCAGTTGGATCTGCTTCTGGACACTCAAATGAGCAGTGCCCCCACTTATGACACCTATAACACTGATAACCAACCCCTCTACCTCGGCCATTTCCCCTGTCGCGCTGGGATGACCTACCACCTCTCGCGCTGTCACCTCTATCTGCTAATCCGGAAGCTTTAGAACTATTGGCTTCCTCACCGCTGTTAGCGGTCCAGCCCCTGCCATAGGACTAGCCTTTCCCTCTGCTGGCTCCTCGTCCTCTCTGGGCATTCTGCCTTCTAGTAATTTTCTCCTCAGCCTTTATTGCACTCTAATATGCCTCCTTGGTATTATTCAGAGATAAAATACTTATTTCATCCAAGATATCTAACCTCATCCCATTAACATACCTGGTTATTCTTTCTGCTGTATCCCCTGTATATCTGGCCTGCAAATTCACTCGATAGAACTCCTTTGTGTACTCTTTTACCGTTAGTCCTTTTTTTCTCAGATTCTGCACTTGCCTGTGTAATGCAATCTGATAGTCCCTTGGCAGAAATCTGCCCTTTAACTTGGCCACCATTCTTGACCAGGTTTTAATCGGCACCTTGTTCAATCTCTTCCTCTCGTTCTGGACGCTATCCCACCATAGGGCTGCGTGTCCCTTCAGTTTCGTCGCAACAAATTTGACTCTGCGGTCTTCGCAGACTTCCTCGTACTCAAAGTACTTGTCCATCTCGCTAATCCAATCTAACAAAACTTCGATAGGCAGGCTGCCGTCGTACATCGGGAGTTCTGGTTTAGGTTTACTGCTTTCTATTAAAATAGACTTCAACAATCTCACTTCTTCGGATTCACCCTCTGGTCCATCTGCTGCTACTTCTACTTCCTCTTCGCTGGCATCACCCATTTCTGGATCTCTTCGTCTACCTGCCTCTACTGCCTCCAAACGGGCAGCAAGAATTCTGATCTCCTCTCTCAACCCTTCCTCTACTAATCTTCTAACACCTCTGCCACGACCTCGCCTTCCTCTCTCCATTCCTTCTACTAACATAAAAAGGTCGCTCTGATACCACTCTGATGTAACCCAGCCACATGGCCCGCAACTCCACGCGTCCGTAGGCTATGACGTGTTCGCTGTTTGTGATATTTTTATGTTTGCATGCAATTTGATTGTTGATATTTTGTTGTTGGTTGATGGAATGAGTTAATACTGCATTTAATGTTCGCCCACTTGCCTCGGGCCTGGTTCCTCGACTCGCTCTTTTGTCAAAACACTTGGTTTCTTGGTTATTCGGGATTGTTCTACCCGCCGAGAGGTCCTTGTGAGGGTTTGGAGAGTTGCTCTATGTATTCCCTGTTCTGATCTGTGTGGTAACTCCTGGTTCACCTTCGGGTAAAGCTATGGATGTGTATCAATCTTTTCGACTTGGTTGTAAACTCGTGGAAGGCTTTCTCCGGTGGTTCGATGTTGCTCTGGCTCTGGTGTACTCATTCGGCTCTGTTTCACCTGGTAAGTTTCTCGGTTCGTTATGCTATTTGATTGTAGACTGTTTGTAAACTCTGACGCCATCAGGGAACTGCTCTCCAATTCTGTTTCTTCACGCATGTTCACGTTTGGTTGTCTTTACTGGTATTTCCGCTGCCTTTGGTCACTGTTTTATGCATGAAATAATGTCAACCCTTGTTGTCCTGGATTTAGGGGATACTTTGGTGGTCTTCCGCGGTCTCGAACAGGTAACGAAACCCTTCCCTGATTCAAATCATCCTCCTCATAAAATCAATGCTAACCAACCTCGTTCCTTTGGTCTCAGCTTCGTCAATTTTCTTGGCAACGACTCTGTTCCTCAAGCCCTGCTCCGCCTGCTCAAGTAAGCTACAGAAACCCTCTTGTTTTTGTACAATTTTCATCTCTGGTTCTCTTACCATGCATGCATGCTAATATGTGTTGTTTGCTTGCACAGGTCTGCAACTTGACCTGGGTACACGAGCTTCTCCGTCTTCAACTTCCCACGATGATGAACCTGCCGGTAGGCTCTGGCTCTTCAAGCTATTGTTGTGTTGTTAAGTTTCTGGGTCCTGTAGGTTGATGGTTGCCATCCGTCATTGCTTTTGTCTGTGGTCAATATCTCTGTTGAAGGCTATGTCTTGGTTGGTTACGATGACTGTTTGTTGAATAGGGTATGGGTCACTGTAACCAAACCCTCAACTAGGGTTTGCCTTTTTTTTGGGTCACGACACTTAATTTTAATTACATTACAGGAAAGAAATATTGTGGATGTATATGTCTCGGTTGGCAACAAAAATAACACAATTTTGGTCTTTACTGTTCAATTTATGATAATTGTGGAAAATGTTCGATGAAATACCTCTGTTCTGGATTGTTCTTCCACGTATCGTTTCCTTTTTGCTCACGCTTGTTAATTGTTGCTCGGTCCTCAGACTATTGCTCCTTTTTGCTAGTTACCACGCTGTGCACAGACGTTTGTCCGGGCTTGAAACAATCTGTTTGTTGAATGAGAGCACAGTAGGATCACGACTCATGTGATCACTCACAGTTTGTTATTTATCAATTTAATAAATGAAAGTTACAAAGTTACAAGAAATGAACAATGAATGTAGATGGACAATAATAGAAGAGATCTGTCTCTGTATTTTTTTTTTATTTCTTCAATATGAATTTGCTGAACCCCGCTTTAGCGTTACATTCCTGCTCTTATACATTTCTGGTTACAATTGATTACAATTAATTGAAACTGTCATAGATTTCAGTTGGACAGTCTTGATATGGTTGATAACCACAGTTTGGTTGATATTACAAGATTCATTTAGACAGTTTGTCTTTGCCTTCCTAAGTTGACAGATTACTTCATAATTACTGTTTTGGAATGTAGTAATTCTAACTGTCTATTTAACTTTGAATTAACACACCAACTCCTAAAGAGAACAAATTAAAAACCCTACCTTATGACCACATGTACTAAAATAAAAAAAAAAAATAATAAAAAAACAATCCAAATGATCAACAACCTTCAAACTTGGCTGAGACTTCACCCGGTCATGGTGAGCTAGATGCTCCTGCATTAGTTTTTTCAAGCATATTATTCATTTTGTAAATTCTAAGATAGAATGTCTTATAAGGATTATCTCAAACAATTTGAAAATTGAATTTTTGTCGAAATTTGGCAAAACCAAAAATCTAGTTTTGACTCAATTCCACGTTTAAAAAATAAATAATTAAGAATATTGATTGATTAAAAGAACATGAAAAGCCCATGAATGTGGATGAATGGTGCCCTAAAAATTTAATTCCATATATATATATATAATATTATGAACAATCAAATATCAAAATTTAATCTACTTGAGTTATTGGAAAATAAGGAATTTTAATAGCCCTTTCCCTTATCTTCCCCTTTTGATAAATTACATGTGTTATAATGAATGAATGGCAAAATTACATGTGTTATAATGAATGAATGGTTGAAGATGAGAATTTTAGATCCCTTCACCAACATAAGCAATATGATTGTTGGTTTATGTGACCATATGAAAAGCTATAAATCTTATGTTATTAACATGATTAATATTTTGTTGGGTCATAATGCATTTGAAAGTGGAATCATTTTTTATGTTATTGACATGGTCAATATTTTGTTAGGCCAACATAAATTTGAAAGTAGAATCATCATTGAGCTTGTTGTAGTGAATATGGATTATGCATGGATTATGATGCATGATAACTCATTGTTGATATGAAATTACATGTGTTATATTAGATGAGTGGTTAAAGTGAAATATTAGAAGAATGGTTGAAGGGTCAAATTTGAGATCTCTTCATCAACATTGACAAGATGATTTTTGCTCTTTGTAACCCTATGCAAAGCTATAAATGTTATATTATTGACATGATTAGTATTTTGTTTGACCATCATGCATTTCAAAGTGGAATCATTGTTTACATTATTCACATGGTCAATATTTTGTTAAACCATCGTGGATTTGAAAGTGGAATCATCATTGTGATTGTAGTGGTGCATATGGCTTATGATGTAGTATAACCCATTGTCGATATGAGATTAACAATTTTGGGATTTTGTGAATTGATTCTAATGCACATTAAAACATATATGGAGGAGGAATACATTTGAACTATGTCATAACTTATTTTATAATATGTTTCAAAATTGTCTAAGGGTACACCAAGTACACTTAAGTATGTGGATGGGGGTGGATTATTCAACAACTCAATTCCTATGAGAGTCAACTTTAGGGAAAATCTTAAGAAACCCCTCAAAATTTATATGTATAATAAAAAGGTGAATCCCCGTGGTACATAGGAAAATGTATGGGCTATTTTATCAATAGTATAATATGCATGTATAACTTTTTGGTGAATATTTTAGTGAATTATAAAATCTTTTTAAATCTTAGCAATTTTCTCACTAAATTATAAAACATTGTAAAATCTTGATAAATCTTCACAAAATTAGAAAATATTGTAAAATTTTGGATAATATTTCATAATGTATGCAATTGTATATATTGATGAGAAGAAAAAAATTTAAACTATAATATACTCATTTTCCATGTTTGAGAAAAGAAACATCATGGGTTATTTTTGTAAAGTTTATTATTATAAACTCTTGCAAGTATCTTTGTATGATTTTTATCATTTTTTATCATAAAAGTCTTATTACCTCCCAATGGGAAACTAATTGGAGAGGTACTCCCAAAAGTGTACAATGTTGAACCGCAAAGTTTCTTTTGCTCAAAATGAGTCTTCACACATTCAAAAAACTCGGTCATAATCTATGTAATTCACATTCTAGAGACTTCACATGAAAATAATTTCTATGAATAGCTATCTTAAAATCACAAATCTTTACATCAATTTTTTTTGGTTTCTTATACATTGCTTCTCTAATAACTAGATACTTCTCCAATTCACTGGATTTAGATAAACACATTGATCTCATTAATCTAACGAGTAGAGGGGATGTATACCAATTATCATTTGAAGAAATTATTGAAATATGTAATCATGTATCAAGAGGAAGGGAAAGAGCAAGTAAATCATCATTGAGATCGGTATGTCAAACTGAACTTGGTAATTTGCTAGATACTTTTAAAATGAAAATTCTTAGAAATCTAAGTGAACAAATAGATATGTTAAGAATGAAAAATAAGCAAAAGGAAAATTTTGAAATTGTGTCATCTATGTAGAATCACATGTTACTAAAGATTGTCCATCATTACTAGGGTTGAGGGAAGTTTACCACAAGAACAGTGGAGAAAATAAAACACCAGAGAAACTTTTTTATGTAGCTCCAATAAGATCATGGAAGCATAGTCAACCCAATATGATGCAAGATCCTAATTCACAATTTCAAGGTTACGCACAACAATCTCAAATAATTGGAAGACACCCTTTCCTTGGAAACCTTGGCCACCCCAGAACTAATCTTGGCAACAAGGTTGGCAAAGACTATATGGAATAAATTCAAATTATCCTCAATTTTTTCCTCAATATCCTCCATATCAACTTCAATCATATCTATACCATCTGCCTCCACCACAACCATAGCCTCAACGACACCCATCTAAAACATCCACTTCCACTCAACTTCTTGCACAACCATTTCCAAACACAAATAATAAAGTAACTTAGTCCACTTACAATGTTGAGGTACAAAAATTCCAAACAACTCCTATTAAACTAAATGGTATTCATCTTAGATCAAGAAGAGTATTGCAAAAAAGATATTTTCTTGTTTCCATTGAAGAACAACATCAAGAAGAATATCCAGAGGAGACAAAAGAATCATAACCGAATTTGATGGAGAGAAACCATTGGAGATTGAGATTGAAGAATTTCTACTATGCTTATCATCATATCCTTTATGTGTTCAAGAGACTAGTTAAAAAATAGTAGAAGATTTAAATGACATGGAAGAAGAAGGCTTACAAGATGATCCATATAAGAAAGTGAACCAAGGGAATCACAATTATGAACATTGTTTCTAGACAATCATTAAGATGTGGCACCACACTCCTCTTCAACAATTCTTGATATCATCTCAATCAAATTAGTTGATCTCTCATATTCTGGTATATATCAGAGCATATCTTTTAAACCTACATATAAGTTTATTTGTCATCCTGGTACATAAATGGCTCCATTAGATGTATTCCTATACTTGCAAGATATATATATTTTTTTAAAAGTAGAATAGGATAGAAAAAAGTAAATAAAAAAGGGAAAAAGAGAGAAAAGAAAAGAAGAGTAAAAAAAATAAAATCTCATATGAAAACCTCCTCTGAGGCACCTAGGTAGACCTGTTGGTTGAAAATGTCATTGAGGCAGCGAGTAGGCCTAGAAAAAAGAGAAAAAATGAAAAGAGAAAAGGATAATTTGCTCAAGGTATCTATTTTTGGTGTATGCAAGTGCTATCCCACTTGCACAAGTAACAACAATAAGTTAGCACCATAAGAAGAAGCTGATTAGGAAAGCATGCATCATTATAAAAATTTTGAGGTAAAAAATGGGCCTTGAAACAAAAATGTATAACAAAAAACAACTTTAGAAGAACCAATATGTTTCAATATGATGATGTCAATCATGGGGGATTATTCACCATTTTTGGAGTAAAAAGGTAAACATATAAAAGAAATTCAAAATTACTTTTTAAACTCGTATTTTCAACTTATCTCCTTATGATTTTACTCAATTTTCGACTCATTGGATATGGAATTTAATTTTGCATCCTAGGAGTACCCATGTTGCATATTTTTGATGGACTCTACGACATGAAAAATTTGAAACATATGAAAAATGTGATTGCAATTACATTTTTTCATGTATTTCACATTTTTCATGTAGTAGGGCCCATCAAAAGTATGCATCATGGGTACTCCTTGGTTGCAAAATCAAATTCCTCATCGAATGAGCGCCCCCGCTCGAAATTTGAGTAAAATCATAGGGAGATAAGTTGAAAAAGTAGTTTTTTGTTTTTTTCCTCCAAAAATTGATGAGGTAATCTAATCTTATTTTATTATTTCCACTATTATTTTATAATATTCGTTAGGAGGCCCATTTTAGACCTCAAAAATTCTCTAATTCTTATTAAGGGCAGTCAAACTTGAGTTTTTCACCTCCTTTGCCAAGATGCTCCAACAAGGCCAAGGTCAAGTCAATACATCACCCTCATCCATTTCCAATGTTCACCCATCATTCTCAAGCCTTTCCCATTCATTTTTCTCGCTATCTTGAGTTGTTATAGGAAATTTTTGTGTTGTTATAGGATATTCCAGAATTGCCAAAAAGCACAAGGAAGAAATTTTCCTCACCATATCTCACAAACCATGTACCCATTAGCTGGGATTTTTTATGGGGAGATGCATAAGGATGATGGTAACATGATAAAAAAAATTCAACAAATTCTAGTGTATATTTTTCAAGAAATTGACCACCATCACCTAGAGCCATTCCTCATTTTTCTCAATATTCATGCATCCATTGGCCGATAGTTTTTTGGAGAGATGAATAATGATGATGGTAACATGCTCAAAAAATTTAAGTGAATAAAATTTACCTGTTGAGAGATATTAGCTTAACAAGTTCTTTACAAGAAGTGGAGAAATTCTACAACCCAAATTTCAAAAAATACACAGATCAAGTAAGGAAATGCTTTTGCACACCTTATTCATCCATTTCATCATCCTTTATAATATTTATTGATAATTTCTAGGCTTCATTACTTTGTATTATCCATGGGCCTAAATTGTTATAAGAAATCTCCTATATTGCTACATGAAACCATAAAGCGAGGGAGAAGGTTATAAAACTGGCTTCTTCTTTTTTATCTTTGAGCAAGGGGGAAGACCTTTAGGACTCCCTACAACTAATACACCTCACCAACACCTCCAAATATTTCCATTGTTCCACGATTTCACCAAAAATATCCCACTTTTCCCTTCATTTTCAGCTATCCAAAGCAAAAAATGCCCCCCCATCCCTACTAGCATCCTCCTCCAAAATTATGGAAATTTTCCAAGGGCTCCAATGCAAAAAGTTAGTGAGTCTATGGTACCTTTGTGGTTGTTATAGGAAACCACACAACCCTGTAGCAGTCTCCAAAAACCATACAAAATTAGCCTACACCAACACTAACGAAGTATAATTAAATTTACCACATTCCAAAAGGAAAACAAAATAGCCCCAAGCACCTACAGGACCCCTTGTAGGCTGCTACAAGATCACCAATCGCCCAAGAGCAGTAACATGCATCACATTTTTCGTCCATTTTCCGAAGTAGAGTATATGATACCATGATGAAGCGTTTCAAGAAGCCTCCAAAGAAATAGAATCATTAAGGACTTCAGGATCATCGAAAGCAGCTCCAAGAAATGGTATGTTTATGGATTTCTTATGACTATTACATGAAACTCTATTTCCTGTAGCAACCTTCAAGGGCCAAAAAAATCCACCATTTACCATCACAAATTTAAGGACTGAGGCTAGGAGGGCCTTAACATCACCAAATTAATTGAAGGAGGACCCCAACAATGAGAAGAAGGTTGGACGGTAATGAAAGAAGCACATCTTTAATAACAATCAACCATGAAGACACAATATTTCCTTCATGCAAAACCTGCAAAACAAGTCTTCAGATCCAAAGCATCAACACCATAGCTCCACAGGTAAGCAAGGTATACAAATTGAACCCTTTGGATTCCATGAAACATTATGTACTTTCTCTTGTGTGTGCCTTAGTATCAGGAGTCACTTCTCGACGAAAAAAAGTGTCCATCTATCTCAACTCCCACATGAGGGAATAGGAAGAGACAAAATAGGAAATCTCATGCAAAAAGGTGTTTGTTGACTTATGTGGTGAGGTGACATGATCTCATGATTTTAATTTTAAATTATGAGTGATAGAAGAGACAATTTCTCCTACACGCTGAGCCCACCTACCACCTCAAATCAAGTAGAAATAGTGAAAGAAGTTTGCATGTTGAAAGGGAGCTACTGCAATGGGGATTTGTTATGTAAACAAATTTCTACAGGAGAGATAATATATAAAATACCTTCTACAAGGGTGTTAGACAATAATTAATTAATTTCTATAGGGTACATAGAAACACAACAAAGCTGTAAAGAGTTTGTTACATACAGTTTGGGTTGCACAATGTTGAATTCTTCAAGAGTGAAAGGTCTCCAAGTCACCAATTTGGTCATCACATCATCCCTCTCTTTTGCTTTAGGTTATCCGCCATCATTTAACCCTCTATAAGAAGAAATAACTTTGTGTTTAGTGTTTTCAATTCTTGAACTTTGTGAGAAGAGTATGTAGGTTTTAACCCCGTACAGAAATTACCTGCATACGAATTCTAAATCACATGAAAAATAAAAATGCGAGAGCATAACACATAAAACACATATACACAGAGATTCCCACTGGATCTCAAAACCGAGACTACCAGCTTGATTTTTCATTATATTCCTTTCAATGTTACAATACATATTTATACATGCCGAAGCATCCAATACCATGGACCGAAAAACCATCGCGTCAAAAACCATGGACTGAAAACCATAGGTAGGTTCGCCCAACCTAATATAGGGTCCAAAAAAAAATTTCTCGGGGCACTACCCCGAACCCCGTAGAGGGGGGCTACCCACCACCCTCAAACCCCCTGTGACCCCCCGCTATGCAATCAACGCAGCGAAGGGGCGGCTCCGCCCCCCCTCTAACCCCCTAGTTCACTACGTAGATTAGTCGTGGAAAGAATATAACACAACCCAACATTCTCTTGAACATACCAGTGACACTGACGATGGATTGGTAGCGTTAACCCTAAATATGGATGGTGTGACGGACCAATGGTAATATGACCAGTGAACGGAATAACCCAACCTGACTCGGACGGAGTGAAAGTGTCATGTTCAAGAGTGACTTGCTACCAATAAAGTTTTTTCAAGTTTTCTTCCCAATTTTCCTCAGTCATTGCTGACCAGTACCTCTTTATTTGTGTCAAGCTTGAGGAGGATAACATACGCGTGTTCTATAATCCTCCCTTCGGGCAAACCCATCGCTATGTTTTAATGAGCCTAGCGACAGTGAAACTCGTTCTCGTCCATTTGGACAAGTTTGTCGCTATTGTTTTTAATGAGTTTAACGACAATGATAACTCGGTCCTTTTTCATTTTTAGAGAGTCTGAAAAGGGATGGAAAGGAAACTCCAATAATCCTTTTCCGTCATATAATCCCTTAAGTCCGAAAAAGTATAAAATAATACAAAAGGGAGGAATTTTCGATAGTTTTAACGAGCCGAACAAGACAAGCGCTTGATCTTTTTGTGTAATAATCCCTCAGGTCCAAAATTATTAAAATCTAGAGGAGGGATAGAACTTTCGATGACTTTAAGGTGCTGGAGAGGCCAATCGCTCAACAATATTTTCATATTTTATGAGTGAGGTGAAAAGAGCTTAAACGAGACTCATTTTTTGAGGAACGAGTGATAATTTTGGGTAGCAGCTAATTCCAGGTAAGGTTTGGAATTTTCCAATCATGGCCGGTGTCACAAGGATGGCTAACAGAATCACTCGTCGTAGATGTTCTTCAAAAAGGGTAAACAATTAAATGGAGGCATATGATCGCCCAAAAAAATGGAGTGGAGGTGATGATTAGAACACGACCAAGGCTCAAAAGCTGATGGTAATGCATTTACAATGGTTATTTACCAAAAATTGGTTCATTTTTTAATGAGCTTAAACTCTAGGGGAAACATTTGCTCATTTCTTAGGTTTAATTTTTAACTGGCTTGAACTTCACATAAAAACTGCTCGTGGCGGGTTTATTATTTAACGAGCTTGAACCCTGCGGTAACACTACTCGTGATAAGTTTGCATGCCCCCAACATAATAATGCAAATCGAGGTGCATGCCCCCCAAGCTTCATTGCATTGAACGAGGTGGTTGGAATGAAGGTTTACCTTCGAGATCTTTGAAAGACTCGATTTGGAAAGGGAGTTGTTTCATTTTTTAATGAGGTTAACACAGTAAAAGAACTATCCTCATGGCGACCTTTGATCACAACTCATAAGGGGTTATGAAGGAAAGATCTGGTTCCAATGCCCCCGGTACATAATGTAAAACATCACTGAATTGATCATCAGATGATGTAGCTATGGTAGGGCTTGGAGGCAATGCTTTGCGATGATCCACATTATCAAAATGTTCTGAGTTCTTCTTCATTTCTGTTGATGTAGAAGATCTCATGGGACAGGTTTCGACTGTGACCACTTTTGCCAGCTTACTTGGAGGTGGAAGGGAAAAAGTCCCCATTAAGGAAGGGTCTTTTAGGAGACCTACTCCGATATTTTGAAGAGACTGAGAGCTTCCGTGGATCATCAGAATGCTTCCCGTAACTTGTGAACTATTGTGGAGAAATATTTTTTGGTCGTCGATTGTGATTCCTCTTTGGAAGGGAAATGCAATATTTTTGAAGTACGTTGACACAACGACATCCATAGCATATATCCAGGGCCTTCCCAGTAGGATGTTGTAATCGAGGTTTTCGTCGATAACTTCAACACCAATTTCTATTGTTTTTCCCCCCAATTCGACTTGCAAGTTACTTAAAATCCCATATGGAGTGTATGTTCGGCCATCAAATGATTTTAACGTCATTGACGGCCGCGAAAAGGTTGGTGAGCCTAAATTTTTCTAGCAACTCATTCACATAATACATGTGGATGCCCCCTCATCAATAATTGTTCGATGAACAATTTTCTTGAGGGCTTTCACTTGAATAAGGAAAGCTAGTTGAGCTGGTAACTGAGGGTCATATCCTTTGTGATCAAAGGCCACAAGATTAGAATCTGTTGGGTCAATCCCACCTATCGCTGATAATAAAGCTTGCTTTTGGGAGGGGCAATTTTGCAGTACCTCAAGTGTCAACATAGTGGACGGCGATTGGGCTAGATCTTCCACTATATTATAATTTTGTGCTACTCTGGCACGAGGATTAAATGTCAATTTGTGTACTACTCCCTTTGGTGGCTTTATTGTTAGCTCAGGAATGATGGGTGGCACAACTTCGGTCGAAGTTGTTGTCGAACTACTAGGTTGATCTGTAGCCTTGTTGTTCGACATCTGTAGATTTCCATAATCTTTGTTCCTTGTCG
This sequence comes from Pinus taeda, assembly GCA_000404065.3. Taxonomy (NCBI): domain Eukaryota; kingdom Viridiplantae; phylum Streptophyta; class Pinopsida; order Pinales; family Pinaceae; genus Pinus; species Pinus taeda. The sequence continues at coordinate 36,668 of APFE031123972.1, read as the reverse complement.
ATATCAAAGCATCATTTTGTTGTTTCGAAATGGACAACATAAGCACTTGGGATAGGGAAGCATTGTCGCTAGCAACCAGATTTGTTCCTGGGTTCAGAAATGAATCAGTCAATACCACTGAGGTTTTTGATTTCTTGAAGAGTTTTTTAAGCTCAACTTTATATAGACAATCTCTTGTCCGATGATACTCATCACATATCTAACACCTTGAAGGAGGTTTCCTTTGCCCAGAAGGGTTCACAGAATATTTTTTAGGAGATTACTCCTCTTGTTTCTTCTTTTTCTCTTTCTTTTTCTTCTTGCCTCCTCGTTGCTTTGGTTCTTTGCCTTTGTCAGTTGACACGACATTAACCTCTGAGGTGAGGAGTTTGTCATCTGCATTTTGACTATAAACCGTATCGGCTTTCTTTGACGTAGCCTTTATGGTTTTTGTGCTAGTCGTACCTATCACGCCATTTCCGACATGAGAGTCTTTGTTTGATTTAGGAGGGGGAGGAATGGAAAAATCTGGTTTAGGAGCATCAGGGATTTTATCGTAGAGCGTGCTAGACTAAGTATAGATCAAATCTAGATATTGTGCACGAGAAATAACTTGCTCTTCAGTGATGACTCCTCCCTTTGCCAAATATTTTGTATTAGAAGGTAACAATGACTTAATAAACCATTCAGCCAACCGCTGATCAGGAACATATGTTTTTACCATTCTATGACGACGTCGCCACTCATGAATATGATCAGATATGTGAGTGGCCGTCATTTGTTTGAAATTGGTAAGAAGCTCTGTTCTTGTTTCGTACCTTATGGGTAACTGAAAATGGGTTAAAAAGGTTATGGCTAGGGTACTGAAGTTATCAAACGAAGCTCTAAGCAATTTGATATACCATTTTTTTGCCAGACTAGTTAACGTTCGCTAAAAAAGGTGAAGCCTGATCAAATCATCATTGAGAGTGTTTGGTGAACACCATAGATGAAAGGTCATCACATGATTCGATGGGTCTTCACCGGGATTTCCATTAAATTTAGGAATATTTGAATGACGTTTATGTGGAATCACTAGCCACCAAGGGGCATAAACAATTGGATCATTCATCAACCGGTTTAGATCTGGTAATTCTAGAGTTGCTACAAAGGGCAACTGTTGATTCAGGTTAGGTGAGGCATACCCAGGATAAGATGGAATTGCCTGAGCAGTGGGTCTTTGCATACCAGCATAATGTATTTGATGCTGGTAACTTTGATAAGGTTGATGGGCATAACCATTATAGTATGGTTGTTGATAACGGCTTTGGAAATGCGGTTGCCCATTACTTACAAAGACTTGTTGCTCAGGTCCCTGATATGATTGTTGGAATTGCGGTTGTTGATTTTGAACCAGCCATGGTTGTTGGACCATTTTCTGTTGTCCAATACTGGATGATTGACCAAGATGAGGAGTCATAGTACCTGTTTGAGCCTGAGTCACTCCAGATAAGGAGGCACGAACCTGAGGTTGTGATTGAATCACTAAGACGAGAGGTTGTTGTATTGCAACCTGAGAAACTTGGGGTTGACATACAACATGTAGCGCTTGTACTTGCGATGTATTCATGATAGCAGGTATAGTGGGAATATTTGACACATGGTGGACTGGTTGCATTGAATATATAGCCCTTGGTTACTGAGGCAGTATTGGTATCCAACCACTGGATGTAATTCCAGTTTGACCCGAACTTTGTTGTAAACTCCCATATGGTTGTTCTCCAGGAGGGAACAATGAAAAGGCATACTGCCCCCCATATGGTGGCAATCCAGTACTTAAAGGGAAGATTGGCCTTTGAAGACACATTGGATCAATTTGTTGAGTTTCAACATTAGAAATACCAGATGAGAATCCAGATGAAGAAATAGGAACTGACCATGTCGTCTAAATAGTCCCTGAATGGGCTCCGACTTGTTGTTGATAACTTGCCAGGACATATGGTACACTAGTGAACATTGTTGGAGTAGCAGCAGGAGGTTCTGCTGCTGCTGCATTAGATGACACAGTCCTGGATGTCGACGGTTGTTCATACATATTTAGTCTATCCAAAAGATTTCCTAGCGATTCTATAGGAACTTGCGATGAAGGGAGACTAATTTCTAAGACCAATGAGGGAACAATGACATTATTCCGATTAAAATAAATTTTAGACGCTTTGACACAACTTGTTTTTTCAATTTTTAAGAGTCGAGAAAAAAACAAAGGATGACTCTAGTCACCTTCGATTTTTAATGAGCCTAAAGTTACAAGTGCTCAAATGGACCTTTTATTTTAGGGAGTCTGAAAAGGAATGAAAGAGACTACTCTGGAAATCTAGACAGAGGGATTACCAAACCAATCACAAAACTGCAGAATAATTTTTACGTTACGGCAGTCAATCTTCCTGAACGATGTGTTCAGTGCATTGCGATCGATAGGGCGGTAGACACGGCTTCCTAAGGATAAATGATATAGCCTATTGTGGTCTCCCAATATATTCTCGACGGTACGTGGGAGCACAAGTCTGTACTGGCACTTGTCGTCTCAAAGAGGAGGAATCACCCAACCAACAATGAAAGCGACAGTTACCAGGCTTTACGACGCTGGAATGCGTCTCTAGCCTAGAATTCTAGATGTTGTGCGTTAGGTTCCAAAGCATTTTTAGGTTCATTAAATTTATTTTATAGTTGATCTTGTTTAAAAAATTTCGTTTCAGGTTCACCGCATGATGTATATATACAATTCCTAAAATGCAGTCTAAGATGATAAACAGATGTTTAATCTTCTTTTGGCAATGAAAATCCTAGCTACTAAGGAAAGAGAACTGAGGGTCTTTCAACAAAGAGCACAGAGCACACACTAAATGCACTGTCCTAAATCAAACCAAGCAGTGTAAATGCAAATGCACATGCGTGTATTTTTTTTCAGTCTTCTTAATGTATGAAGGACAAGAAGAACACTAAGTGAATATTTGAATCATTTTCCAAAGCGACAATACTAACAAATTTATTTTTTCAGAATGAAGTGAAGATAAGGACAACACTTTGCGATTTCGGAATGAAAATTGTTTTTGACACTTGAAAAACTACTAAATCAAATCACATACAAGAGTAACAATACAATCGACTATCAAGAACAATGGGATTCTCTTCTATGATAGAAAATGACACTTGCGACACTTTCAGATCAAGGAATGGCAATCTGATTACACTACTTCTTTGTAAAAGAGAACTAGAAATGGTGCACAATACATAAAAACACTTACAGTTCTTTGCACAATGGAGGCGGAATGATGGAAGATAAGAGGGTTTCCACGGAGATATATTGACCACAGATAGCAAAACTCCTGAATAGAACTGAAAATAGTGAAGAAAAACCAAAGTCTGAAGGTAAAATTAACCTTCCCTGACCATCGCACTTGTCACACAAGGAATCCAGTATGCAACACACCTACTGCACACGGGAAGTGCGATGCATACAGACTGCCTTGAAGGGAGGGTGCGATGGTACCAGTGCGAGACTTTTATCTAGTCTTTGATCACAATTTGCAATTCAGTTCAGGGATTTAGGCCGAGTAAGTGATGTTTAGTAAATATAAATCACAGGGGTTGATCTAAGGATGTTACTAGAGCCACAACTTAGGGAAATTAGAGTGTTTGCAGATCGATTGTTCAATTTATAAACAAAACCCGGAGATAGACTGAAGCAACATTGATCTACTTTGCACTTGCATAGCAAATGCAGTTCAAAGGCTAGTTGGCTCGACTTCAGGCTCCATTTTTAAGTTTATGAAACAAACAAAAATAGACTAATAAACGATCTATTCGCTCCCCAGTATGGTAACCATTTTGTTACTGAGAATAGTCTCCAGTTAGAGCTGCTATTCCTACTAAGACTAGTAGCTATCTTATAAACAAACAAGTTAAAACTACTTTCGTTTTCCTTTATGAAAAATAGATAAGAGGGGAACAGAGGACACCAACCTTTGTCTTGCGCTTGGTTCCTTGCTCGGTTCCTCTCTTTCCCGATAGATCTTTGCTGCTCCTTCTTTGTCTACACAGCTTCAGAGAGCACCTGTGGAATTAAAGCAGCATAATACTATAGAGATCTATATTCATAAACAACATAGGACCAAATATGTATATACAATCAAACATACATGAATGTGGAGGAAAACTTGAATAGCTTTATTAATATCAAGAATAGCAAGAGGATTACAACCAATTGTTTTGACCCAGCATCATCCTCCAGTAAGAAAGCCCTTCTTCACCTCAAGTAAAGCTTAGATCACCCAACACTATGATGTTACACCAGAAAACCAACAACACTCCTCTATAAGATACAAGATTCTAGCCTCTGGATCTTTGTGATGAGGGATCCATATATAGATGATTGTAGGGCGGTGAGTGAGCTTCTGGGATTTTGATTATTGTCCTCTCTCTAATAGTTCTTTATTCCACTTGGAGATTGATGATCTCTTACTCATCCATGGTCGAAATCAGAGAGGCAAGTGTTAGAGGGGAAGTTTCTGGAAGATTCTATCATCTTCCACCTCGCAAACTGTCTCTGCCATTTTTCCATTCTCACCCATCGCAGACTATAGAGGGGCCATCTAGTATGCATCGCACCCTTTACACTAGGAAGGTGATATGCATTGCACCCTCTGCACTGGGCATTCATTATGGTCCAGTTTTGACCATTTCTGAGCAGTTTTATGTGGAGAAATTCTCATAGATGATGTAATCAGTTGACCTTGTTCCTTTAGGTATTGAAGCAACACTTTTAGGGACTTAGGAGCCCTCGGTTTATGGACATTTACGATTGGGGTTGCAATGCCCAAAAATGTCTATAACAAGAAGTTATTAGAAACAAGGCCAAACTTGTTTGTAAATGATATGCTCAACAAGAAGGTATAGATTTTGAAGAAAATTTTGCACCTGTTGCTAGACTTGAAGCCATAAGAATGTTTCTTGCTCTTTCTAGTTTTCAGAAATTCAAAGCATAGCAAATGGATGTAAAGTTGCCTTTCTTAATGGATACTTAGAAGAAGATGTCTATATTGAACAAAAAAAAGGATTCATTCTTGGAAATGATGCAAAACCTGTATAAAAAATCAGAAAATCTCTCTATGGTCTAAAACAGACTCCAAGGGCATGGTATTACCATCTTGACAAATATCTCCACCAACAACATTTTTCAAAGAGGTTAGCAGATAGAAATCTATATACAAAGATGGACACTGATAAATTACTAATAATTGTTGTGTATGTTGATGATATCATTTTTGGTAGTAATGAAGAATCCATGAGTCAAAATTTTGCTTCAGTAATGCAACAAGAATTTGAAATGTCCTTGCTTGGTGAGCCTACCTATTTTCTTGGTCTACAAGTTCAACAAAATAAAGATGGTATTTTTCTCTCACAAACCAAATATCTCAAATAGATCCTGAAAAAGTATGGCATGGAAGATTCTAAACCAGTATGTACCCCAATGGTAACAGGATGCAGTCTTAGCTCAAGTGATGAATCAGTAGCAGCACATCAACCCACTTACAGATCCATGATTGGAAGTGTGCTTTATCTAATAGGTACCCGACGAGACATCATGCATGCAGTGGGAATATTTGGAAGATTCCAAGAAAATCCAAAGGAATCACACCCTCAAGCAGTCAAAATGATTTTCAAATATCTTCAAGGAACACAGAACTTTGGTTTATGGTATCCTAGAGATACAAATCTTACACTTCATGCATATACAGATGCAGATTGGGCAGGAAGTGTTGATGACAGAAAAAGCACTAGTGGTGGTGCATTTTATATGGGTTCCAGGTTAGTGTCTTGGTTCAACAATAAACAATTTCAATTGCATTATCTACAGCTGAAGTAGAATACGTGGATGTTGCATCTTGCTACAGACAATTACTTTGGATGATGCAAACCTTGCAAGATATTCCAATCACATGTACTCCACCCATTTGCATTCTATGTGATAATACAAGTGCCATCAATATTTCAAAGAATCTAGTCATGCACTCCAAGACCAAGCACCTACCCATCAAATATCATTTCCTACGTGAGAAAAGTGCTTACGAAAAAGGTCAAATTGGAGTATGTTCCCTCCAGAGAATAGGTTGTTGATATATTCACTAAACCACTACCCAGAGAGACATTTGAATATCTTAGACAAAATCTACGAGTAGTTTCTGTATCATCCTGCTGTTAAAACCTTCTTTTCGGAGAAAGGTGGTTATACGCGAGTTTCATGAAGTGTATTTGTGTACAGACGCGAGCTTTTGTGGGCACAGTTGCATATATGTTGGTTTCAAGAAAAACAATGGGCTAGACTCAGAAAAAAGGGGTTTGCTATGGTTCTATCAATTATCTACCCTGCTTGATGATGGTTTCAATATGCTAATATATTGGTCCTCATAGTGTTGTCGATCACTTGATGTATATCTGATGGATGATGATGCTTTGATATCTCTTACTGACATATGCAATGATCATATCTAACAATGAACAGGTGGAATAGGTTCAGGGGGAGAACATGGTTGATGATATTTTGGGATGGATGATGTAATGTTTCCTTTTTTTTCATATATAAACAATTGTTATATCCCCACATGGCTGGAAGATGGATGTATGTATGATTCATTGGTGATAGGACGGTCATTGGTGATGTATGTATAGAGTCATGTTTTGCAGACCTTGCTTGTGCTCAGGGGGAGCATGGACTTGACCATGGGAGTTCAATGAGCACCCTTCAGCATATCAGAGAATTCAACATGTACTCACGGGGAGCATGACCCTTTGCCCTTGATGTCAAAGGGGGGGAGTGACTTGGTGTTGCCATAAAGTCCAAAGGAGGAGATTGTTGACATTATAATATAGGTGTTGTCCTTAATGGCAACTCACTCAGATGACACATCAGAGTACTACAGGTTAACAACACAAAGTTACAAATCGGACTACACAAAATGAAGAAAGAGAGGTATACACAGGTTCACCATTGACCAAGCCGCATATACGCATAGGTTCACTATATACAAGTCGTGTATACATGCACACTCACTTTCACAAAAGGAAAAGTGCGTATACCTTGGAAAACTAAGTATTTGGTCCATGGTATTTTGATCCATAGTATTGGTCCAAGGTATCGGGTCTAAGGTATTGACCATAGGTATTTGGTCCAAGGTATTGGTCCTAAGTGGTTTTGGTCCATGGTATTGAGAAAGGCCTACAAACTATAAAAGGAGGAGAAGATCATTAGGCCAAATTGTGCAAGTATTGAATATATGATGAAGTGTGAGATCTAATATGCAGTTTATTGGCTTATGGTGTTGTGCTTGATCTGAACCAAGGATGAACCTTAGCGTTTGAAGAAGGATATGATGAAGTATCAGGATCTTAAGGCTTGAAGTGAATTATTTTTATGTGGTTTAATCATGTATCTGAATAACTGACGCATGTTGTAGTCTGTAAATATGATGATCTGGGTGTGACTGAAGTCTGGAATAGTTGTTATGTTTAAATCATCATTTACAGATCTGTACGTAGGTTCACTTTAGAAAAGAAGCGCATACATGCTAGTTTTGCATATCAAAACATTGTATACATCATAAATTTGATTTGCAAATCTGTACGCTGGTTCGCCTTGAGGAAAGCATGTATGCATGTAGTTTCAACACATGGAAGTATCGTATACCTTATTAAATATGTTTTAGTTTCTTCTGTTTGTTGTTACAGTGTTCTGGGTTCTAGCTTGGGTTCTGGTTACTGTATTTTGTTGACAGCATTCTGAATGATCAGATTGATAGAGTAATTGATTGATTCGGTTGTGGATCGTTCAAAAGGAGATTGGTTGATGCAAATATATTTGATGATTGAATGATGTTATTGATGGATCCCATCTAAAAATTTATGAAACGTGGTCCCTAGAAGAAAAGAGAAGTTTGTAGCCTCCTATAGGTAGAAGCCTGTGTACTGGTATAAGACTGCACCAGTACAAAAATTGTAAAGAGAATTTTCTTATTATTAAAAGAAGATAGAGACAATTGCAGCAGGTGGTTTTCACCCACATTGGGTTTCCACCTTATATCTTGGTGTTCATGTATGTTGCTTATGTGTGATGCCTTATTCTGTTTTTATTTCATTGTCTAATGAATTCTTGATATACTGGTTAAATTTTAATGCATAATCATTTGGGTAAATCAAAAATTTATGCATATATGTTGGTTGCATTAAGTACAATTGTGTATACATGCTAGTTCACTAAGTTTAAGTAGCATATACAAATAAGTTTTGAAAATTAAATTATTGATCTAATAATACTCATTCACCCCTCCTCTCAGTATTATTTCCAATAGAGTCATACATGGTTTCATGCAAGACTAACATATGAATGAAACAAACGAACCAACAAACATCAAATCAAAGCAAAAGCAGAAGTGAAAGTGAAAGCAAAGCAAGTAATCAAACAAGCAAGAAAACAAACAAGAAAGAAAAGCATGTAAGAAAACAAGCATGCAAGCAAACAACTAAAAGAAAACACTACTCCTACTCCTACACTAATGGTTCATGGGCTTGATCACGTGAAGTGATACTTCCAATGTAGCCAGTGTCGAGCAGTAAAAATGGTCTTTTTCACCTGTATTTACCCCACATTAATTGTCAATCCAGGAATGATTTTTTATTTCAACAAGTGTACTCAGCTTAAGGTGGTCATTTGTCAGAGTAATGCTAGTAGTATAGTGCTCTCAATACAAGAGTAAACGGATGCTTGAAATGAAACCTATTTGGAAACAGAAACCTAGAATTCAAATCATGCATTCAGAAAGCTACAACAATTTATTAGTTGAGGGTACAGTAAAAATAATTTTTCCCTCTGTAAATTGATGCAATTAAGAAGGCACTCAAAAGAAGGATCATCAAACTGGGAACTAGACTTTATATGTCAATGTTCACTACAGTTTCAGACCTTCTACACACCAAAGCATTGATGATCTTCAAATGGAAAGAAATGGAACAACAACTATCTTTATGAATAAGATTGAACAACAATACCCTAACCTATGGAAATGAATGCAGCAAGAATTGTAATCTACAGGAATTAAGTAACAGCTTCCGATTTGAACAGCAAATAGAAATGGAATAGTAGATTCTCAGAAATAAAGTATAAAGCAACAATTGAAATCTGAATGTACAACTACCCAAGTTAAACACGCAACACACTTAATCAGTAAAAGGAACAATAATCTAAGCTCGATACAATACACATGAATCACAGCTATAAAATAGCAGCAATTATAAAGGAACAACAATTGTTTCGAAATGGCAATTGTTTGAGAACATCAATAGTAATAGAACAACAATTCCGAATAAACAACAATCATGATTTAAGAGTAAATCAGACAGCAGTACTGATTTAAGAATATATAGCTCGGTTAATTTGTAATCTGTACGGGACAACAATGCTATATGATTTGTCAAAAGGAACAATAATGCGATGCAGAGTTAGAATGATAACATAGCATTCCTATTGTAAGTAACAGTAATATTTAATCAAGTATAACAAAGCCGATATGTAAAATAGTAAAGCGCTTCAGATTACTGAGCAGAGTAAAATAAAGAAATCAAACCACACATGAATCAGAAATATGATATAGGAGCAAGTGATCCTCCAGGGTTGGATCCTTAGCCTCCAGGGACAAACTGCTTCAGGCTACTCTAGAATCAACGATAGAACAACAATCAGGTTTTTATATTAAAATATGAAACAAAGTTACAAGGACTCGCTCTTCAAAGAGAGTTGATGATCAAAGTTCAAGTACTAAGGAAAATTTCATAAAATTAACAATAGTTTTCTCTGCCCCCATGCTAATAGTGCTACCCCTTTTTATAACAGCCAAATGGCAATATCAATAATGCAGAGGATTGTTAAGATAGCGATCCCTCAAGATCAAAGGATCGTGAGGGATTCGTCAAGTTGTTAACTTGCAGTTATCTTCTTGTTTTTTTGTGCCGATTGGAGATCTCCTTTTCCTTTTCCCAGTTGTTACACTCTAATTTGGATCGCCTTGTTTGAGCGTGGTACCCTGCCAAAGGGACAGCAGTTAACTTGGTCACATTCTTTCCTTTGGGATGAAAGTCCTCTGTTTTCTCCTCTTTATGCATAGAAAAAGGGTAATTATTAGTCATTTCACATTACATATAAACCTTATATATTTTATCATATTTTTCTACCATATGCTTATCTCATGATGTGAAAAGGTTGTGAATTTTGAAGAAAAGAGAACAAGGTAAATGAAAATAACATACCTTCTCCAGTGCCCAACACACCCCCCTACTTACCATTTTTCATGGCCTCATGAAAACATTGTAGTTGACATGCAAGGCGGTGAGGGAGTAGGCTGGAGATGGGTTCTCATGAGGAGATCTACAACCATGATGTCTAGCTAGTGTTCAAAAAGATGCTCTGTCTGGCCCTTAGGCATTTCGTATAAGGCTTGGTATCCTGGTGCGGGATACCAATTGACCGTACTCCAGAACCTATAACATAACCAAGATGGCCCTACCCTCAAAATAAGATCACCATAGAGGCTGAAGCGATCAACAGCTAACTTAAAGTTCTCATAATTAAACGGTTCCCTATGTTGGATAGTTGGATTAGAAGTCTGATATCGAAATTTAGCAATAGCAATGATAGGGTCTTTGATGGTAAAGAAGTATTCTATCCCTTGTCGATTGATTGTTGTATGAATGGGTCCTAATGCTTCAATCACACCCAGAGTCCTCATGAGGTTCCTATGTTTATTCCATAACTGCAATGGATTTCTAGGCTCAACTCTTACCCATAAATCTAATCCGTTTTCTGGTCTTTGGAAGGCATTATAGGCTTTAAGCCATTTTATTTGATTAACTCCAAATGAAATAAATGCCTACAATTGAATATCCCCAACGAAAGGGTCAGGGTTCTGCTCTATTTCTTTATCTAACACAAGGTTGTGCAAATAGAAATCACATAATAATATTTGAACCTTTACCCCATAGTGCTTACAACAATTTATGAAATCATCAATTGTGTTAATTTGTATAGGGGGTCCGCTTTGACAGCCTTAATTTTTAATTGCAAATATCTTTCCATTAAAAATAAGGCATAATTCTTAGCAGGTGCTCTACATGCTAGGACGTCAGTGTACAAAGAGCATAAGGTATCCATTTGTTTGATAACTACATCTAGCCTATCAGTTACCTTTGCGACTCTTTCTTATTCCTTTCGCCATCCTTCAAAACCCTGACTTTTGGATAAATTGACATTCCTTAGCTGCTATTGTAATTCTTCATACTTCTCTCACGGGATAGTTTGTTCTGTAAGTTTTTCTGCTACTTGCTGAGCTTGCATCAAACCCTCTCATAGGGTTACTATCCTCGGGTCACTATCCCACATAATAGTTGTAGGTGGGAGGTTCACTTGAATCTTCTTATTGTGTCGTTCTGTAATTATGGTTTGGGCTTCTTCAGAGGACTGTGCCTTTGTCTGAATTTCTTTATCACAGGCCATTATGTCATCTGTTTGAATTTTGACATGAGTAATAGCCGAATGTTGTTCCTTTTGTTTTTGAATGGTAGGCTAGACCTGAGTCCTTTTAACCTTTTTTCTAAGGGGTTTCGCTGGAGTGGTTGCATGCCTTACCGTCGAGGTCCTTTTTTCTCTCTTCCTCATCCTCAAAACCCTGATTTGTTGTCAAAATCGCATAATTACATTAAGTAGTCTTTGCTGTTCCTTTCGTAGTCTTTTGATTTCCTCCATTTGATTGGAAGGAACAACCATTCACGCACTCAGGCTTGGACTTTCTTCTTGACCAATTTCTTGATTTTTCTCCTGGGGTGCTTCCTCATTATTCTGTTGATCGAGTTGTTCGGGGGTAGAAACCCAAAATTGTTCTGCAATTTCTTGGGTAACTTCTTATTCTTCCCTCTCTTCCTCATCAAATTCTTCAGGTGTATTCTAACTTGGAACAAATTGTTCCTCTTCTTCATCTTCATAATTTTTTTCTCCAGATGCACTTTCATCATGGCTGGAGTGATTCTCTTCTTCTTCTTCCTCGTCGCATAACTCTTCGGATGCACTCTTATTGTGAACAGAGTGCTCCTGTGGCTCTTCTTCAGTGTGATGGTTTAATGGGCTGAAAGGTTGAGTATATTCTCCCATGTTGGCCAAAATCTAGGCCAATTCATCCTCTCGCAGTAGATTTTGCAACGGGCTTTCCTCACATTGCTCTATTTCTTCTTCAGCTTATCCAGATTGTTCAGTTTCTCCTTTTGTTTCTCCCTAATTGTTCGATTTTCTTTCGTTCTCTCCTCCTTCCAATTGTAGGGGTTACTTGTCCCCTGAATCAACTACTTCCACTGGTTGACTAGTGTTTCCTTGGGAATTTTCCAGCCTCCCTCTGATCCATGCCAATCTAATGGATTTCCTCCATTTCAATGGTCTATTTGATGCATTTGTAGTATGCTTTCATTTGGGGGCTGGCAAAGCCAGTCCCCCATCTATTGTAAAAATTAGCTCTTCCCAGTTGCTCTGTTGCTAAGCAAGACTATAGCTAACTATCAATCGTATCAACCCATGATGACTCACTACTAATTCTGCATGGTGGGATTTTTTCATACTTCGGGCAACATCATGTAGTAAAGAATTTAAAAACGCAGGCAAATTCACAGTGCATTTCTATTTTAATACAGCTAAAAGCTTAAGGTGACGCGGTCTTACCACATCATTTCTACCTTCACAGGTAATGTAATTCTAAATGATCTTTGCCAATTCTACCCACAGTTCTCCCAAAGCTGCTGGTAGAACTCCCTTCCCACTTCCAATTAGGTTCTGTCCTTCATCTTGGACGATTTTGATGGTGTCACGTAGTCTTATATTCTTCAGAGTCTACACAGATCCAGTGGCTAGCAGTCCCAAAACTTCTACAATTATATCGTCAGTGACTGCTATTTGTCTCCCTCTTACCATGGAGTGATATTCTTGCAGGTTCTACAAAAATTCAATTGTCACAATCTCGTTGGACTCTTGCAGGCGATTAAGATAAACTATCCATCCTGCCCTTGTTAGGATTTCTCGTGTGGCATCCAAGACTGTCAACACCTGTGGTGCTCTACGAATTGATCTTCCTCCCATGCTTAGAAAAATGTAAAAAAAACACGGAGACGACATTGGAACAACAGGTTGTTCAAGTTGTTAGTAACCACAGAAAAAAATGATGGAACATCAAGCTTGTTTAGAGTTCAAATTACTTGCTAATTGTTGCAAAGCATAACATTGAAATAATTTTGAAACAGCAAGCCATGCAAATTGAAAAATGATATACCGTTAAGCCTTGCTATTCCTGAGTAAAAGTTCTCTAAATGAAAAACTGACACGTATGCCAATGAATTATGAGGTCACCTGCTCCCCCCCTGTAATGGGATAGGCTGTCCTCAACCATCAAATGAGGGAGTGGCATGCTGGACTGACGTGAAGTAGAGTCAGAAAGGAGCAGCATATATCGAGATGCCATGTTTACAAGAACGAGAAGATTTCAAAAATCGAGGTGTATTATAGAATCGCTTAATAAATAAGAAAACGTCGTGATGTGATGCGAGATTTGGAGGATAGGACAGCTGACATGCACAAAAAGTTCAGTGCAGTCACGATCAACTTTTTCCATCCTGATTGATTGTAACAGATTTCATGTATTAGAGGTTTGAAAGGATTATGTTCATAATGTTATTTGATCCATTAGAAAGGTAGAAGAAGGGATTAATAATTTCTATTGGTGTATAAAGAATGTGACCTCAATACCATCAATAGAGCTCTGTTGCCCACAGGTGTCCATAACCTTGACAGTGTTGTTTGTTTCACCCATGGAACCATGATCCTTTGTGTATGTTCAGGAAAGTACTCTGGAATGTCAAAATGGAGGCCATTATGTTGACTTGGTAACCAGATAAATCATAATGCCATTCACTAGGAAGGAGTGAAAGGTGGGTAGGCCAGCTCATGATGAGACCTCCTGTTCCAAGGACTTTTTCTTTTTTTCTAATATGCCTCTTGGATCATTTCCCTGGTGTGGTGGCCATAATGGGAATGCCACTTCACTTTCTTCCTTATGATCATGGTAGGTTGGTTCCCAATGAGCCCCCCTATCCTTCATTGACAAACCATGTTAGCAAATTATGTCAACATTTTACATTTTTTTTACTTTTTATAAGGTACTTTTCCTTATTTATACACGGAGGGTGGTTCAACGCTCCTTAAGAGAAGGGATGGTGGAAGAAGTCTTAACATCTCAATAGAAAAATATGCCCTTCATTCTTATTCTTTAATAATGATAAAAAATATTATGAAATTTTAGAAGGAACCATCATGATAAAATATAACCAACCATACGAGTATTAGTAGAACAGTGACAACAAGATAATCAATAGTATTGTCCTTTCCTCTCATCTCTTATCAATTCAGAGCAAATTCTTATAAAGATAGTGATTTTTTAATGTAATTTTCTGATTTCAACATCTTTTAGTTCTCATATTCATTGCATAAGTGTATAGCTGAATTTCAGAAGTGATCCAAATGATAAAACACATGAAAAGTAAAAGAAGTGCTATATACAAAATCGTAAAAAACTTGAAATTGTTGTGCAGCAAAGAAAACAAGCACAAGCAAAATACAAAGAATGTTGTGTTTTTTGAAAAAGAACAACGAAAATGCAAATGTTGTTCCTCCGCAAAAAGGAACAACAAAAAACACCAGTGTTGTTCCTCCGCAAGAAGGAACAACAGAAAAGAAAAATGGGTCGTGCAGAACAAAAATGTTGTTCCTTCGAGAAAAGGAACGGCAGAAACAAGAATGTTGCTCCTTCAGAAAAAGGAACAACAAAAGACGAAAAAATGCTATTCCTTTTGGAAAAGGAACAACAGAACACAAAAATGTTGTTCCTTCGGAAAAAGGAACAGCAGAAGACAAAAAATGTTATTCCTTTTGGAAAAGGAACAGTAGAACACAAAAATGTTGTTCCTTCAGAAAAAGGAACAGCAGAAGACGAAAAATGTTGTTCCTTTTGGAAAAGGAAGAACAGAACACAAAAATCCGAAGGAACAACAGAAGATGAAAAATGTTAATCCTTTTGGAAAAGGAACAACAGAACACAAAAATGTTGTTCCTTCGGAAAAAGGAATAGCAGAAGACAAAAAATGATGTTCCTTTTAGAAAAGGAACAACAGAACACAAAAATTTTGTTACTTCAGAAAAAGGAACAGTAAAGGACGAAAAATGTTGTTCATTTTGGAAAAGGAACAACACAACACAAAAATGTTGTTCCTTCAAAAAAAATGAATAACAGAACACAAAAGTTGTTGTTCCTTTCGTAAAAGGAACAAAAAAACACAAAAATGTTGCTCCTTTTGGGAAAGGAATAGCATAACACAAAAATGTTGTTCCTTTTGGAAAAAGGAACAGCAAAAGACGAAAAATGTTGTTCCTTTTGGAAAAGGAACAACAAAACATGAAAATTGTTGTTCCTTTGTGAAAAGGAATAGCAAAAAAAAGCAAGTGTTGTTCCTCCCGAAGAGGAACAACGAAATGGTGGAAATGTTGTTCCTTCTAAAAGGAACAGCAGAATGGTGAAAATATTGTTCCTTTCAAAAGGAACAACAAAGTGCGGAAGTGTTATTCCTTGAAAAGGGAACATCAGAATGGTGAAAATGTTGTTCCTTTCAAAAGGAATAGCAAAGTGAAAAAGCTATACAACTAAAAAATATATACAAAACAAAAAATTATGTACAATGTGTAAGAGTAGTAGAAATACTCAATGAACCAAAGGTGAGGAAGTTTTTTTTTCCTCAACCAGAATCTGCATGTCGGAGTCTTTGCGAAGTTGCTGGTAGAAGGATTCTTGAGTAAGTAGTTTGCGATATAATCAAACTTGGTGGTTGTTTGCTTTAAAGGTATGTCTAGATCCATCAATAGTGGTTAGAGTAATGGTGCCATTATCATGTACCTTCTAGATTTCGTATGGTCCCAGCCAGCGAGTCTAAAATTTCCCAGGAAAATCCTGGAACCTGGAGTCATATAGGAGCGCCCAATCTCCTTCACGGAATACTTTATTTTTAATGAGGGCATCGTGCCATTTGGCTCGCTGCTGTTGAATTAACGCAGTATGTTGAAGGGTAGAGAGCTTGATTTCATCTAGCTCGTTGATCAACTGTAATCAATTGATCTGGGCCTCGTCTAAATCTAGAATGACCTCTTGTGCTATTCGTAATATCTGTATTTCAAATTCTATTGGAAATAGGGGTTCCTTTCCAAATACTAGCTGGTATGGTGAATAACTTGTAGCACTTATCCATGTTGTTCTGTATGCCCACAGTGCTTCTGGCAGTCTTGCAGCCCAATCCCGTCTATGTGATGCAATGGTTTTTGTCAGTATTACTTCTATTATTTTTCTTATGCTCTCTACTTGACCATTTGTCTGTGGGTGGTATGAAGTAGTAAATTTATGCTGAATATGATAAATTTTTAGTGTGGCAACAATTTTATTACTAGCAAATTGAGGTCCTCCATCCATAATTATATATCTTGGGATGCCATATCACACAAATATGTCGAACAAGAATTGTATGAGGAAATCTTTTGTAGCTCTCAATAATGCCTTTGCTTCAACCCATTTGGTGACATATTTTGTTGCTACGAGACTGTATGTTTTCTAATTTGACGATGCGTTAATTGGACCAACAAAATCGAGCGCCCATCGTTCAAATGGTTCAATAACGAGCTGTGGGTTTAGGGGCATTTCATTAGCCTGTCCAGGGCATCCTGCTCTCTGGCAGCTGTCACAAGGTTGAACAAATTTCTTTGCATCTTTAAAGATCGTGGGCCAATAATACCCTGTTTGTAGCACTTTGTGACTAGTTCTCTGATATGCAAAGTTTCCGCCATATGGTCCATCGTGACAAGCTTTCAAGATGTCAAAAATTTCATCTTCACGGACGCATCTCCTAATGTGCATATCTGCCCTTCTATGAAACAGGTATCCCCCAATCCAAGAAAACCGAGTACTTCGCTGGACAATCTGCTTCCATTCGTTGGGGGTCAGATGTTTCGGTAATTTGCCTACTGCTAGATAATTTGCAACATCAGCATACCAGGGTGTTTTAATAGTAACAGTGAACAGATGTTCATCTGGAAATTGATCTTCGACCGCTGTTGTATCTACTGGTTTTGGCATTCGTAAGAGAAAATCAGTTGCAGGATTTTCCTTTCCCATTGAGTCCTTTATTGTGATATCAAATTCCTGTAATAAAATTAGCCATCTAGTTACTCTACCATTTGTAATGGGTTTATTTGGTAAATATTTTATGGCGGAGTGATCTGTATATAAAATAACAGGATATCTAGTGATATAATGCTAAATTTATTAACGGCATGTACTACAACTAAAAATTCCTTTTCAGTCACAGTATAGTTCAATTTAGCAGGAGACAAATTTTTGCTAATATAATAAATTGCATATGGTTTTTTATCTTCTTCCTGCCCAAGGACTACTCCAATAGCTGTGTCTCAAGCATCTGATGGAATTTGAAATGGCAGGTCCCAATTTGGTCCTCGGAGTACTGGGGCTATTGACACAAGCTTTTTCAGATTCTCAAAAGCACAATCACATTTTTCTATCCATACAAAGTCAACATTCCTTGCCAGTGCATATAAAGGTGCAGCAATATGAGAAAAATGTTCTATAAATGTTCTATAATAACCAGAGAATCCAAGAAAATTGCTTACCTCTGTCTGAGTGGTAGGAGTAGGTATTAACAAAATTATTTGAATTTTGGCCGAATCTACCTGTATTCCAGCTGCTGAAATATAATGGCCTAGAATAAGTCCTTCAGTCATCATCATATAGAATTTTTCATGTCTCAGACAAAGCCTGGTGGCAATGCATCGCTGCAACACTTTTTCTAGTGTGTTCAATGCTAGGTCGAAATCATCTCTGTATGATGTAAAGTCATCCATATATACTTTGAGCCCTTCATTTATTAAATCTGAAAAAATGCTGAGGATAGCCCTTTGAAATGTGGCAGGGTCATTGCATAGGTAAAAAGGTAAAGCTCTATAGGCAAATGTTCCCCAAGGATAGGTAAAAGTAGTTTTGTCTTGGTCTTCAGGGGCAATCTGAATTTCATTGTATCCACTAAAGCCATCCAAGAAAGAAAATAATTTCTTTCTTGCTAACATATCTAATACCTCGTCAGTGAATCGAAGGGGAAAATGGTTTTTTGTGTTTCTTTATTCAGTTCCCTATAATCTACACAAATCCTCCATTTCCATTCTTCTTTGGTACCACCACAAGCAGAGACACCCATTTGCTATCGAAGATTGGGTAAATAAAGTTCACATCTAAAAGTTTTTGAAGTTCAACTTTTACGTCGTCTTTTAGGTGAGGGTTAAGTCTCCTTTGTGGTTGGCGAACAGGTCTTGCATCCTTTTCTATGTAAATGTGGTGTGTACATAACTGGGGATCAATTCATTTCATGTCAGGATAATCCCATGCAAACGCTTCTTTATGTTTTCTCAGCAGCTAAATTAGCTTGTGTTCTTGTTTTGGAGTCAGGTTGCCATTAATGTTTAGAGTTTTTCCCGGCTCAATTTCTACAGTTTTGTTATTTGATACAGAGGTAGTAGGTATTGTTTGATCATGGGTATCTTTGAGAGGATCCTCTTCTAATTCATTATCAAATGTTGTTTCTATCATTTGGCATTGTATGTGGGATCTAGATTTAGCCTGGCTAAGAAAGTTGTTAATGAAATCATCCTCTGTTTGATCTTTGAAATCAAGGGCATCTTCTATGGTTAATGGAGATCTAATATTTTCAGTGAGGTATAATACAGGATGTTTGTTAGTTTTCATTATTGTGACACTTGGCCGGGCTGGAGGATACAAGGCTAGATTCTTGATATTAGCTCCTCTAGTTATGGTCATACTGCCTTGCCAGCAGCTAATATGAGCATCAGCAGTTGCGAGCCAAGGTCTGGCTAAAATTAATGGATGTCCATCAAGTTGGTTTTTGGGGTTTATTATCAGAAATTTGGTAGGATACTCCCAGGAATCAACAAATACCATGACATCATGTAGTGTGCCTTCTGGCCTAACCACAGATTGGTTAGCAAGTTCTAATAAAGTGGAGTTTGGTTCTACTAATGTAATGCGCAGTTTTTGACAAGTGGTGGTTGTTAGGATATTAATTTCAGCCCCTAAATCAACTAAGGCATTTGCAAAAGTTTGCCCATGGATTTGTACTATTACTATCGGATTTCCTGGGTATTCATATTTAATGGGTGTTTCTCTTCCTGATAATAGGTCAGATAAAGTGCCAACTACTTGGACTATGGGGTTATTTGTTATTCTCCTCCTTGGTTTTTTTATACATAGCTCTTTGATAGTCTTTGCATATATTGGGATGTCTTGGATGGCTTGGAGGAGTGGGATTTTTATGTACAGATTTTTAAGTTCTCCTAGAATGTCAAAATCAGGATGTTGTATAGGTCGAAGTATAATTAATCGTTCTGGGAATGGAGGAGAAGATGTGATTACTTGATTATGAGTTTGTTGTCTGATCACATCCTCTTTTTGCAGTGGTTTTTCTATAGGTAACTGATTTTCAACTTGAGCAGTTTTGTCTCCCTCTATTTCAATGATGCGCCCAGATCTCAATTGAAGGTCATTACACTCCCTTAGATTAGTTCCTATGTCTGGTGTTTCAATTATTTGAATAGATTGGACTGGTCTGTTATTCAAATTATGGTTGGGTTTGGCTGGGAGTTGTGGTCTTAAATTAGACTATTGGTTTAGTTGTAATGCTTGCAATGTAGGTTGAGGGAGTGGAATGGTTCCTACTAGCTGGTTCATTGGTCTTTGCCAGTTTGTCTAGCAGGCTTGACTCCGTGAAGTAGGAGAGGACCATTGTGGTATAGTGAAAATTTGGCCAATTAGGTTGACTTGCTAGATTCGGCCATGGTGATGATGAAGGAAATGGTTGTTTTGACCAATTTGAGAATGGAGATTGATTTTTCCACATAGTACTATATTGCTGAGCATGATATTGTGGAGGCTGAAAAGAAGAAGCTGGATTGGTGAACATACCTGATTCTCTTAGCTACCATTGATGGCACTGATTAAGTAGGTACACCAATTCTGGCTCTTCCTCCACTTCCTTGTATACTGCTTTCAATCCAGGAAGTGAGGGACAACTTTCTGTAGAATGATATTTTGTACAAATGGTGTAGACTTGAAACACATCTAATGGACATTCTCTGTGGCTGTCTTTCTTTCCGCACCTAGGATAGAAGATTGCCAAATTTTGTTCAGCCTCTGCTTGCTTCTACTTGGCCTGCATAACATCAAGTTGCGTTGTCAGAGTCCCTAACATGTCGGTTTTAAAATTTTCTAATAAATTTCCAATTTCTGTATGAGTTACTCCTTCTGTAGAAAATCTATTAAACCAATCATGTTCTGCTGGTTTTAGTCTTGTGCTTCCTCTTGAACTCCTGATACATAAAATAATAATGTCAGCAAAATTTTCCTGGTAAATATCTCCTTTTCCCGTAATGTTTAGTGTTTCAATCCATTGTTCCTTCATTCCTCTAATTAATGCAGTTTTCAATACATTATCAGGTAAGGGTAATGATGCATAAGGATATCTTTGAAGATTATACTGAAAACGCTCGACATATTCCTTTAATGCTTCATTTGGTCTAGCCACCACCTGGAATATTTCATCTGTCAACTCTCTAGACCTACAATAATCCTGATTTTTTTTAGAAAAGACTCTTTCATTTGATCCTAGTTATTTATACACCACAACCCAACCCCATAAACCATCGTAAAGCAACTCCTTTTAATGTAGAGGGAAATAATTTTAGTTTCTGGGGGTCAGTGGTATAGTCATAACCTCTACACAACACATCAAATTCAAATAAGAATGCATCGGGGTCTTCTGATGTAAGGCCATGAAATTTAGGGATATGCTGGAGAGGAATTGATTTCATAGGAGCATTAGTTGCAATGTCCACAATGGGATATTGCAGTGTAGAAGTTTGGGTATTTGGCTGATTTTGGGCCATTTGGTCAAATATGTGCCAATAATCTCCTGGGATGTCTAGGAGGGTATTCCTAGGTTGACGAGGGGGATTGGCTTTAACAGGAATGGCCTTAATAGCACTTCCTTTATCTGGGATGATGAGAGTTCCTAATGTCTAGGGGGATTTTGGCTCTTGAGGTTCTTCAACCTCGTTATGGATGATTTTTGCAGCACTTCCCTTATCTGGGCTGCTTAATGGCGGAATTATCTCAAGAGGAGATCTTGGTTCCTTAGTTTCCCCAGTTTCTCCTACCCCTTCACAAAGGTTGCTAAGGTTCCCTTCTTGCAATGATTTTGGGCTAGAATTCTCAATTTCTTGAAAATCCTACTCTTCGATGTGAGTATGCACCTCAGCAAAGGCTACAGATGGTGATCTCGTGGCCTGAAGGGAACTAGTAGGTTGTCTAGAAGTGACTTTTCTAGGTCCTACTGAAGGCTGAGATTCTGCTTTCTTAAGGATTTCATCTATAGGGGTTGATCGGCCAAGGGTCACTGGCCCCTTAGCTTTATCAGGCTTGGGTAGAGGTTTAGGATTCTTTTCTGGCTTTTTCTGCTTAGTCATGCAAACAAATCAACTACTAATTTCTACCCAAATAAAACAACAACAAATCTACAGGAAAGCAGGCAGGGGGAGCAGGGCTATCACATGCTCCGCACACAAGTTGTTACCTTCCATTTTTAAAACCCAATTCTTTCCTATTAGGTTCATACACTACTTTGGAAAAGAGACAAATGGCTACACTCTTCCCTGGCAGCGGTGCCAAAATGTCATGCAGTAAAAAGCGTCCTTTTCACCTCTATTTACCCCACATTAATTGTCAATCCAAGAACGATTTGTTATTTCAAAGAGTGTACTCAGCTTGAGGCGATCATTTGTCAGAGTAATGCTAGTAGTATATTGCTCTCAATACAAGAGTAAATGGATGCTTGAAATAAAACCTATTTGCAAACAGAAACCTAGAATTCAAATCATGCGTTCAGAAAGCTACAACAATTTATCAGTTGAGGGTACAGTAATAGTAATGCTTCCCTCTGTAAACTGATGCAATTAAGAAGGCACTCAAAAGAAGGATCATCAAACTGGGAACTAGACTTTATATGTCAATGTTCACTACAATTTCAGACCTTCTGCACACCAAAGCATTGATGATCTTCAAATGGAAAGAAATGGAACAATAACTATCTTTATGAATAAGATTGAACAACAACACCCTAACCTATGGAAATGAATGCAGCAAGAATTATAATCTACAGGAATTAAGTAACAGTTTCCTATTTGAACAGCAAATAGAAATGGAACAACAAACTCTCAGAAATAAAGTATAAAGCAACAATTGAAATCTGAATGTACAACTACCCAAGTTAAACATGCAACACACTTAATCAGTAAAAGGAACAGCTATCTGAGCTCGATACAGTACACATAAATCACAGCTGTAAAATAGTAGCAATTGTAACAGAACAACAGTTGTTTCGGAATGACAATTGTTTCAGAACATCAATGCTAACAAAATAGCAATTCCTAATAAACAACAGTCACGATTTAAGAGTAAATCATACAGTAGTACTGATTTAAGAATATACAACTCAGTTAATTTGTAATCTGTAAGGAACAACAATGCTATATGATTTGGCAAAGGGAACAATAATGCATTGTAGCGTTATAATGATAACATATAATTCTTGTTGTAAGTAACAGTAATATTTAATCAAGTATAATAGATCCGATATGTAAAATAGTAAAGTGCTTCAGATTACTAAGCAAAGGAAAAGAAAGAAATCAAACCACACATGCAACAAAAATATGATAAAGGAGCAAGTGATCCTCTAGGGTTGGGCCCTTAGCCTCTAGGGACTCACTACTTCAGGCTACTCTAGAATCAATGATAGAAAAACAACCAGGTTTTTATATTAAAATATGAAACAGAGTTACAGGAACTTGCTCTTCAAAGAGAGTTGATGATCAAAGTTCAAGTACCAAGGAAAATTTCATAAAAATAACAATAGTTTTCTCTCCCCCCAAGCTAATAGTGCTACCCCTTTTTATAATAGCGAAATGGTGATATCAACAATGCAGAGGATTGTTAAGATAGCGATCCCTCAGGATCAAAGGATCCTGAGGGATTCATCAAGATGTTAACTTGCATTTATCTTCTTGTTCTTTTGTGCTGATTGGAGATCTCCTTTTCCTTTTTCCGGCTATTACACTCCAGTTTGGATCGCCTTGTTTGAGCACGGTTCCCTGCCAAAGGGACAACAGTTAACTTGGTCTCATTCTTTCTTTTCGGATGACAGGCCTCCATTTTCTCCTCTTTCTACATAGAAAAAGGGTAATTATTAGTCATTTCATGTTACATATAAACCTTCTAGATTTTATCATATTTTTCTACCATATTCTTAGCTCATGATGTGAGAAGGTTGTGATTTTTGAAGAAAAGATAACAAGGTAAATGAAAATAACATACTTTCTCTAGTGCCCAATAGTCAGCAGTGAATTGGTAGGTCCATGTCGGTGAAGGCTTGGTCCGAGTAACCTAGTGGTGCAAACCAGCAAGCGAGAATGATATAACAACGAAGACAACCATGCTTCGTGTTTCAAAGTGGTCACGTGACATAAGTGAGTGCAGGAGCATGACGGACAGTCTCTGGACTTCTCATGGCGCTGTGTGACACCACGTGCAACTTTGAAGCATAAGCACACTCTTGAATGTGACATGCAAGCAAAATAAAGAAACAAATACAACTTGTGTCGTGAATGATTGCTTGCAATATAGGATTCCTCCAAAGCATGAGCAATGGGATCGTGTAGTTCGAGTGGAGGAAGTAAAACCTTAGTGTTAGACTGATCTTGAGCGCATATAGATGAGCGATGAGGAGCCTTGAGTGTTTGAACAATTTCCTTATTAGAAGTGAAACCAACCTCAAGCTAGCGAGGGCCTAACATAACCATCAGCTCGGGCTGAAGTGCCTCGATGGTTTTTGGGGTTTCGACTTTGTTGATAGATGGATCTTGATAGACTAGTGACTTAGATGGAATAACAACGAATGAATCAACATCGTGATCGGATGATGAGGTGAAGAGATCATGATAACCAAGATCAAAAAATTTAGGATGTTGATTGACATCCTCATGGTTTGATGAATCACACAGAGGGGTAGATGAGGAGGAAAGATGTTTACCCTCTATGTTTTCAGAAAATGCAGATGAAAGATCAAGTGAATTTCTCCAATGAATGATTGGTCCTCTCTATTGTTGGATGATGGGATAACTTATGGTGTGTCCTATGAAAGATCAACAATGGGTGCATCTGTGCATGAAGACACACATGTGAAATCATGGATGGTAGGCTCACCAACGATGTTAGGAAAGAACGGAGGGGGTTCGAATGGAAGGGAGTCACCCTTTGTCGAGTGTTGATGCTCAAGTTCCTACTCATACTCTTCATGAATGACATTGCATGTTGGTTGTGCAACACCAACTCTATCAGTGGGTTGTTCCTCGTTCACAAAAAGTGAAGAGTCTAGAATGGATGAAAACAAGATAGCATCATCAGGAGGAACACCTGAGTGCAAAGATGGAGGTCAAAGAAAAGAATGTATATGAGAAATCGAATGACTCACAACCAAATCTACATGAGAATTGAGTGGAGTGATGTTGAGAGAGTGTGAAGGATGAAAAAGTGTGTGAGCATGATCCTCAACATTACTAGGCAATGGTGGAGCTACTGAATGAGAGGGACGCGGAGGTCAGTTGAGACAGTGCTCGCTCCCACATGATATTGCATAGTTCCATCAATGAAGAATGTTGAGCGAGGCTTTATATCAAGTTTTCTCTTAGGACAGGCAGATTTCTTAAGGCAATACTCAAACTAGTCCCAAAGATAATAAAATCTCATCTGGCTCTTCGAAGCTTGAAACTACAAGTTGCAGAAGCACTGCCAAAAATCAATAATGGATTCATGTAAAGCCCTCTGTTTCTATAACAACTTTGAGCCAAGATGATTTGGAACAAAATGGTAGAACATGTCTTCAATAACATCACAGAAGTGCTCAAATGAGTGCATGGTATCAACTTGTAGACTGAGCACCCAAAGAAATGGAGATTCACTAAGTGTGTACGCAAGCAGCAAACCAGCCTACTCGTAAGAAAAATCATCTTCCTCATAAATCATGAAAATAAAGTTATCTAAGTGCTTAGGCCAGGCCACTTCGCCTTCACCATCATATGTGTGAGTGGACAAGAGATCAAAAATTTTCCTCGAGATGGAGACATCTTCATGATTCGAAAAACAGCTCGAGGGAAGAAGAATGCAAGACTCCATGAAATATATGGAAATGTTTAAAACTAGATGAGAGGACACAGCTTGTCATCAAGCCCTCCATCTAGCACCAGAAATGTTAACAGTGTTGGACTTGCCAACGTGTCAAGGGGATCTCCCTGATAAGAAGTCCCAATTAGACCTCGGATCATTTGGTGTAGGAGTCCCAATAGTGGGTCATAAGGTAATGCCTTGACTGCAGTGTCACATAGAGGCAAGTAGAATAACTCTGTTAGTAGCAAGGGTGAGATTGATGCAGTGACTCGAGGAAGGTGTATGAGAGGTTCCAACACCTCGAAAGGGGAAGGAGGTGAAGGTGAGTTCCAAGTTGAAAGGGATCAGTCCCAACTCAGTTAGGAACACACAAAACAAATGACATGCACATCTTCTGGTGGAGCATTCCACTCGAATGTGGCAGTCA
This sequence comes from Pinus taeda, assembly GCA_000404065.3. Classification (NCBI taxonomy): domain Eukaryota; kingdom Viridiplantae; phylum Streptophyta; class Pinopsida; order Pinales; family Pinaceae; genus Pinus; species Pinus taeda. The sequence continues at coordinate 10,754 of APFE031123972.1, read as the reverse complement.
CATCATACAAGGTAAGGTAACACGTACAACACTCACAGATCAATCCAAGATGAGTGTGACGATTGTTATAGCAAGGTTCAAGTGAAAGGTATGTCTGATGTCTGACAGAGCAGTTGACATGGATGGTGACAACATTAATGACATATGCAACACATTAATAACAAGATTCATATAATTTCATGTGAATCAGTTCATACACAAGTACGTAAGTTAAACAACACATATCATTAAAGCAACCAGAGAAATCAAAGTACAATAACAACATATGCATGAAAATTTGCTAGCTCTTATTATATAGAGAAGTGCAAGTCACAATCATACAATACATCCATGTAAACCTACTAGCCCCAATAGTGGAACGTTATATCCACATCCTTCTGCTCCTCCAAAGAGATGTACTAGCTTCGTGCAGTGGAGAAGCCAAGGCATGTTGTAATATTGTCTAAGCCTTCTTCAAAATAGTCTTAGTAGATGTTTGGCTGACCAAAAGCCTATACAATGAGTTATGTGGGGTTATTTATAGAAAAGGGTGGGGTGATCCTTGACATTTCCCTTTGTGACAGTTCAACTACCCTGATGACCCTTCACCTACTCTATGACTGTTACGTCCAACTATTGGCACTTGGCTTACACTTGACATGACTCAATGTTACAATGCACATGTACTCATGTGAGACAACATGGCTTGAGCAAGACTTGAAAGACATCACTAACACTTGGTCCACTGTGGTGAGACCAATTATTTGACATGATTGTGATGGTGAATCTGGTGAGCCAATGCCAAGCTTGGTCATCAGTGATGGTATGCATGCACCTCATGGTGACATCTTGCTAAAGCGAACTCTTGCTTCCATTGCAACCAATGCATTGTTTCGGGCCCTTCATCCAACTCATCTGCTAACATCCGTGTTATAGCTCCAAACCTCACTCTTGATGTTTGTGATGTTGCACTCATGGCCTAGGGAAACCCCTCCTTCCAAACCTGGTCCAAAATTAAAAAAAACAGTGTTTTAATCACTATACGCGACATTGCCCTGAGCAAAACACGTGTGTACGTGGATCTATGTATACCCAACCTGCATATATGTCTTAAAACACTTAAAAAAATTAATATCTCCTTAATTTCAGGTGGAGAATGCCCGTGGCTCAACTGTTCCCAATGAATTCCCAACTAAAAAACTACTTTGGGAGAAGTATAAAAGGCTTCAATGGGAAGGCCTAAGAGAGGAGAGAAGAGAGAGAAAGATTACACTGCTGAGATTTCCCTGACCAGGTCTGAAGATCCTAGTGCCTCCTGCACTTCCCCCATTTATAGGAAACCTTTGTTTCCTTGTGTGATGTCTTTCTACTACTTGAGATATCATGGAGTAAGTCATGGAAGGAGTTTGTTAAAGGCTTGAGACTGGACGAATTTGGAGGACGGTTTCGCTTGGAGCCTGCGAAAGGACTAATCAAGTGAAATTATTCCTTTCTGTACTTTAGTTTTCTATAGTAAAAGAAACACTTATCTTTGTTCCTAATATAAATCTTCTTCATGTTTATGATATCATTGTTATGGTTCGTATATGTATGGTTGTTCTAATTGCATGACTAAGTACCTTTCAATATAATATGAAGATGATTTCTTTATGATTTTTAGTCCATATACTGTTGTACTTTCTTGAATTGATTGTCTTGCAGGTTGAAGGAGCAAAAGGAACTCCAAGAGGGTTTGGACCCTAGCTGGAGCTTCTCAAATGAAGGACCCCCAGGTACACCTCTCATCGTAGAGTTTTTTTATATTAGCATCATGGATGTATGGAATGTGTGTTTCTCTATATAGATAACCTTCGATCTACTAGGGTATCAACCCAAGACCCTAGGGGAATTTGTCCCTTAATAGAATTGGCGACTCCATTGGGGACAACAGTATTTTTGTTCCTAGTTTGGGTTTATTCAACCTAATCAAGGCTCAGCTATCTATTTTCTTGTTGTTACTGTGTAGTCTGTTCCTGTAGCAAATTGAATTGTAAGTTTGATCAGTTTCTTCAGACTGTTTTTTGTTTTTTCTTGAAATCTATTATATACGTTGTTTTTCCAGTTTAGAGAAGCATATATAAGCATGTTTCCTTAGGCTGAGTGGCGTATACACGCAGCTGTGCACTAACACAGTCGCATATATCTTAAAATTTTCAAGATTTTCAAATATTTTTGTTTCTGAAGGTTTGTCTACTGATCTGATTCAGTCCTGAACAGTTACTTTTTTGTGTCAATCTTTCATTTTACAACAAGTATCTGATTTCAAATTCTCTCTGATTGTGGAAAGTGTTGGTCTTATTTGTTTTTCTTACAAATGTCATCGTTTTTGCTTAAGCACACAAGATTTCTTGCTAGGAATCTTGGCTGCTCTGTGCCTTCAGGGCAGAAAGGTTGATTTCAATATTTGTGTCAAGTTTTGTTTTGGTGAAGTTTTTGGTTTGCATGTCAAAACTATATCTTTATGACCATCTGCTTTTCTTGCTTTCCGAAAGTTGTTGGTTCACACTTTCTTGAAAGTTGTCTTTTCAATCTTTTAGCCTTTATTGCCAAGCTCTTGTTGATGCTTTTTGATTGTTAAGAGCATTTTGAAACTCATTTTTGTCGAGTTCTCACTTGTTTTGTGTTGCAAACTCGCAAAGAGTTTTATTGCCTATTCTTTGATCATAAAGTTTCAGTCTTGTCTAGAGCACTTTTAAAAAGTCATTTTTGTTTTTCTTGTGAAGAAAACTTCTTGAAAACTTGGTTTTGCTTTCTTGAACTTTGTTTTGATTTAGTTTCTTTTTTGTGGGTGAAAGTGCATTTTTGTTTGTCTTGAAACTTGCTTTTAGTGTTTGGACAAAATGAGTATCAACAACTTATATTCTATCTAAACAATTTAAGTGGCAAATTAAAATTAATAAACAAGTTACTTTCATTTCTTGATTTAAGAGTAGTTTTGAGTTTTGCATCAGCATGTACTTATTGCATTAGGGAAAATTTGTGCATATATCTAGGCATCCATAGTTTTGTTAATTTTTGTGAATGTGAAGCTTGAGTAAAAGAAAAGAAAAGAAAAATTTGTTACTTTCTTTGAAGTTCCTCTGAACCTAGTAGAAATTTCTTTCATCGAAAAACAAAAACAAGTGCATTTGTATATAGTTTGGTTTTTACTAATTTCTTTTGCATCAAAACACCACTAGTTTCATTTCCACTTACCCCTTGACTTAAAGAACAGCCCAATTAAAAATGAGCGCTAATTAAAATATACTAGAACTTTTTATAATTGGCAAGTTAGAACACCAACAAGTTTTAGGATATTTTAGGGCCTTGGATTAGGCGAGTAGAGAGAAAACTCTCCAAGGCCATTTAAACTATAAAACATAGGAGTTTGAATAGTGAGTGAAAATTCAATAGCGTTAGGGAGACCAGGGAAGCTCTGGATCTGGGAGTTAAGCACAAGGGTTTTTGAAGATAGGGAAGAGAGATACCCCCTCTCCTACTTGTCAGATCTTACCTCAAGATTGTTCCGCCTGGCTTCTGACAGGAGTTGGTAACCTTAGTTGCTACTCCTAGGGATCTACATAGGTGGATGTAGAGGGGAATCCCATGGCACCTTAGGTCAACTTTGTATCACTCTCAATGATACTACTGGAGGGTAGCCTTGTGAAGCTTAGGGGCTTGCACCGACACAGGCTGTTGTTAGGAGGCCAGCACAACTTCCTCTGTTACCTTTGCTGGTAGGATTGGACTGGCATTATCCCAGACTATCTTTGGAAGGGCCCTTACTTCACTTTCTTGTATTTTGGTGTTGAGTCCTCATCACCCGGAGTGGAAATACTTAGAAGTTGTTTGATTGGCTGATATCTTTTAGGGACTTTATAGTGTGTGCTCTGTGCTCTTAGTTGGCCTAGCTTTCATTTTTTTTCTTGAGTCTTTAGCTATATCTTAATAAAAAATTCAAAGTGGCTGACTGATCACCTAGATATTCTCAAAGACTTCATGGTCTTTCACCACCAAGTTTAGAGCCTTCTCCTAGAAGGCACAGAGGTAATACTACTGGTGGGTTTCATCCCGTGGCAGCTGACACATTGGGGTTTGATCCTCCTCTCGAGGGAATTAGTGTTCAAGTAAGGCCTGGAACTTCCGCAGAACAAGAGAGGAACACTCCAGTTCTTTCTCGAGTTCTCTTTCAAATGGAAGATAACATAGAGGTAGAAGAACTCCCACAGTCGTTAGCGACTCTGAATTCTCCCCAACTTTTTAGTTATCCTGAAGTATTACAATACATTGGGACTCTGATGCATAGACCATCAAGTCTAGGTCACATTACGCACTTACCATCGATGACCACTACAGGAAGCATGGCTTCTACTACAAGTGCTACAACTATGTAGACTCCCACATTAGTACAAGGGGGAGGAACTATTTCCATCCCCTCTGCTTCTTTATTTGGGTCTTTTGCTAGCACATCTTTAGTTGGGTCTACCTCCATTCCTTCTACAAGTGGAAATTCCCAATCCAATTGTTACACTAAAATTTGTCTCCATGACTATTTGCAGTTAGTATGGCTCCATCAACAGTCATACTATCCTCCTTGTCAAGCCCTATACCTCTGCTCTCCATGTCAAACTTCAAGAAAGAGAGAAAGTAATCAAAAATCATGTTTATCTCTGGGTACGCAGGTTCTCTCTACCTTGCCTGCATGTACGCATCCCAAGCTCATTGTACCTGCATACTTGTACGCTCTGTAAGTCAAGGGATGGGTGCGTACCCCTGTAAAGGTCAAAAGGCGCGAGTTTCATCTTTAAAAAGTTACTTGTGGTCACTTCTAGAGCCTTCTAGAAGAGTGTTTGACGTGTATTGAGCGCCTCCAGATGGTTCATGCATCCCTATGATAGAGGAACTTATCCCATCAAGAGAGGAGCTACCCCATCCAAAAGAGGGAGTATCCCATTGATGTTGGAACTGAATAACTTCCTCTAGAACACTATAAATACAGGCATTGGGCCAGAGGAGGGGAGGTTGAAAGCTGAACATTCCAAAGGGTAGATGCTGCTGGAATTAGGACTTCCATTGTCAACTTGTGAGGAGAGATTACCATCCTTTATTGTTGCCATATTGGAAGTGGGTGAGCTTGTCAAAGTAGAGGAAAACTCTTGCTGGACCCTGGGAGGAACTTGCACAACACCAAGGCTCAGGCTGTAATGGTTCCTTTTGTTCCTTAATACAAATAAGTCCATTCTTCTCAATGATTTGGTATTAATGAATTATTTCATATACTCCTTGGTCTATATGATGAATATGCTTTGTTTTATGAAATATTCAGGTGTTATGTAATCGTTTGCCTTGTTAGTGTATGCAGGTCTTAAAGTGAAGGAGGAGCTAATCTGGATCAGCAAGGCTGGACTGCTACAACAGCGTGGGACTACAGGTAGGATTTTAAACACTTGGTTTCTCATATGATAATGCATGTTTAGAGAAGGATTGCTCTTAATTGTCTTGTTTGTCACTAGAAAGTCTTAGGATTCTAGGGAGGTTAGTTTTGTCCGCAAAAATAACTCTTTTCGCAAGACAAATTGGCTACTCCACTAGGGAACTCCATTGATGTGATTGACTTTTCCTTTGAGTGACACTTTGATCTGAAAAGAGTCATTTCTTTTTTGGTTTTTGATTGTCTGACTGTGTATTTGGGTGGGCTAGCTTAGAGTCAAGTTAGAATTTATTTTTTCTTAATTTTTCAATAGTACGCACCCTTTGAGTTAGACGCAGTGCGTACCTGTACGCAGTGTATCTTTGTACACAGAGCGTGGACGCACCTGGTCAAACAAGTTGCCTGCGTACCCTGTCAAAATTGAGAAAATTTCCATTTTGTCCACTTTTTCCTTTAGATTTTGTCCTTCATTAGTCTTTACTGCCCAGATCCACTGGTTATCTATTAGAGATCTTCACTTGAACTTGTTTCGTTAGCATCAAGAGTTTTAGTGAAATTCATTGAAATTTTAGCCTTAGGGTTTGATTTTTGCATTGGTCCTGTAGTGACTTTGACTTTAGAAGTTGCTGGAACCTGGATCTCTGGTTTTATCAGTCTTCTTAGGAGTCGGACCTGTCGTAAAGTCTACCTGTGTGAGCAACCTACCTTTGTGTTGTCTCTTTGTGGAATTTCAAAATAGTTTGTTGATTGAAGTTGTGAATTTCATTCTTAAGAAAAGAACAAAAAGAGTTTGACTTTTTGTTTTGACTGGTTTATGATTCTGCGTGAACTAGTCCTTGGTTTGATTGTTGCCGAGTAAAACATCCCGGAATCATCTTAGTAGGCTTTTGCCTCTTTAGATTTACTTTTAGGTAAATTTCCCTTTGATTTGCTTTTGAGTGAGCTTTTCATAAATTTTTATAGATCTTGAAATTGTTTTTGATTAGATTAGTTTTATATGCTTTCTTAAATAGGAAAAATACAAAAAGATCTCCTTTGCGAAGTTTGTTTTAAGTAGCATTTGAAGTTTTTGAAAGAAAAAGGATTTTTCGTGCAAGTAATGAGTGGTCATGTGTTGTATGCTTGGAAAAGATAAAGAGATTGTTTCTTTGATTGTCTATTAAGAAAGTTGTTTTTATCAAAAGTTTACATTCTCCAACTCTCTTAATTAGAGAATTCATTGAAAAAGAAAAGTAGTGTAAATCATCCTAGGTGCATCTTTTTAGTGGATTTGAGTCGAGTCTACACATCATCAGTTTCATCTCCACTACCTTTTGTCTTAAAGAAAAGCCATAAAATCAATGCTTAAAGTAAAATCAACTTAGAAATTTTTCTTTTGCTAGGGCTCTGAAGCACCAATATAGATCAGGCTAGTGTCTTGGAGTAGGAGAGTAATTAACTCTCCAAGGCTACAAAACCAAACAAGTAGCTTATCTTGTGATAGGATAAATGTAGCTGTTGCATTTATGCTCTGGGAAAGCTCCTCTTAAAGGAGAAGCACGAGCTCGTGTCCGAACCAGTGAGAGGATCAATCCTCCCTCGTTGGGAACGACGCCAGACATGCACGTATTACAAACGGTAAACCTCAGATTATTGTTGAGGAGCCAGGGGATCACTTATCGGTAAACCTTGGATTGACCATTGTCAAGGAGCCGGTAAGGGGATTGAGCTTGTTACTCTGCCCTTGCATGCTGTCAGAGTGTAGACTGTTGCCCCAGTTGTATTTGTTGTTGTTGGTGACCTTAGTGTCCATTATCTTAGGATTCTACCCAAGGTGACGGTGGTGGGAAGATCCCACTGTACCTGGAGCAGACGTCGGCTAGACTCACTTGGATTTTCTGGGGGGTTCACTTCACTCAAGACGGTTAAAGTGGAGGAACTTGGTCCAGTCTATTCATTAAGCAGGTTGCCGGGGTAACTGTTCCACCCGCTCTTTCTGTACTGAATCCTACGAGGTTGGATTTCATCACCAACTAGTGTTTTTGGTCCGGAAGCTACTGTTTGTGTTTGGTTTGACACCCTAGATTCTTAGGCGTGTGTTTCAATTGTTTGGTTCTTTAGCGACCTTAGGTGTTTTTCTTGAGATTTT
>APFE031123968.1:0-22330 GCA_000404065.3 Pinus taeda | reverse complement strand
ATTATTATTAATAAACTTCAGTATCAATAATAGTGCTAATTTAAATTTATTAATGTTAATTTAATATTAACATTTATTAGTATTAATACCGTTTATTATTGATATTACCAACATTAATTTTTAATATTATTAAAACTAGAGTTTAATATTGATATGGTTAGACTTGATATTATTGTGTGGACTCCAATCCAACTAGCATCAGGAGACAAAGATAGATCAAATTGGGTGGGCAGAGTTGGCTTGCTTTCTAGAGAAGAAACACCTTGCAACTCGAGAACATGATGCGCTAGGTTTCGATCAGCTAATCAAAGCTGTAGCTTCTCATTTGATTTGGTTAACACGTGCTTTTTACTTAATCTCCTTGAGCTAACTATCTTCTCTTTTTGGAACTTTCGCTGGCAAAAGAAAAAAATAAAAAATAAAAGAGAAATCAATGTTATTGTCTTAACCTTTAGACTGATAAGGAGAGGAGTATGTATGAGTCTAACAAAATTATATGTTTGAGAATGAATGAGCTGGGGTTTATTATTATAGTTAATATTAGTATTAATATTAACATTCATAATTAGTATTATGATATAGTATCAGTTATTATATAATCGAGAATATTGTGAGAATTATTAATATAATTATAAATTAAAATAAGTTTGATAATTTTATTTCTATTAATTAAATTTAATTTTAATTTTAATATAAATATTTAAATGTGTACATAGATTTTATGATTTATATAATCAAATGAATAAATTAATTGGTCGTTCAACAAGAGAAAATATCACAAGCTTGCACATAAATAGTTGGAAATAATTAATTCCTACTTGTTTATGGTTGTAATTCTTTATTTGAGTAGTTTGTTCCTACATAATAGGAATTTAGTTTCTCCTAGTTTAGTGTGTGGTTGAGAGAATCTCTCAACCACACTAGTGTATGTCCAAGATAGAATTCCTATCTTGAAACTATTGATTGTATAAATATGTGTGTAATTTCTGCATTCATTAATAATAGAGAATATATTGTTGTGTGCAATATGGTCGTTCCTTTCCGTGAATAGATAGCCCTCAAAAATACCCTATCCTTAAGAAAATAAAATTATAAACTTATAATTTTTATTTTAAAATGGTGAAAGAGTTTAATTTAATCCATATAATTACAACCTTTATGAAAGAATATATATTCATTTATTTTAATGAGATGGTAATGTTTTTTTAAAATTTCCATGAATTTTTTTAAAGAATTTTGGAACTGAATAACTTGTAATTAAGGTTATTAGTATTAATAGATCTTAGTGTTAATAATAGTGTTAATTTAGTGTTATTAGTATTAATTTAGATTTTATTATTATTAATCTAATATATTATTAATATACTGTTTATTAAGGTTTACTATTGACATTATTAATATTGAATTTTAATATTATTAGAATTAAGATTTAATATTGATATTATTAATATTAATCTTAGAGTTTATTAAGGTTAATATCAATATTATTATTAATATTAATAATAATATAATATTATGATTTAGCCGCGTTTATAATAATAAGAAATATTGAGAACATCTCATAAAACATTGAAATTAATAAATTTAATAATTTTAAGTTTAATATTAAAATTAAGTTTTATTTTAATATAAGTGTTTCTATAGATTTCACGATTTAGATATTCAAAATAAAAAGTTTAATTTGTAGCCCAATAAGAAAAAATAAAAAGTTTAATTTGTAGCCCAATAAGAAAAGAAATCATTAGATTACACATAAATATGGTTATTACTTTCAAATAGCTTAAAAAATAACTCATCCTTATTAAATATTTAAGAAAATTATAATCTTATAATTTTTCTTTTAAAATGGTAAAAAAGATTAATTAATTTAATCCATATAATTACAAACACAAAAAATATATATTCAACTTATTCCAGTGATAATGTTTTCTAAAATATATTTTATTTATATATATGATGATGATTAATAAAAACTTCAGAAAATTTTGAAAAATTAATAAAACAATTAAAAATTTAATTCAAGTATTGGTTACACTTTATATAACATCCAAGAGAATCATATACTTATTTAGATGATTAGATTTATTGAATTAATAAAACACACACACACATATATAGTTTAATTAAGATTCTATAATTTATTTGGTCGTGCTCTTTTTTCAATTCCACATGCCTATGTTTATGTTGGTGTATGGTAGAGCATTAACAATTATACTTTATGGGAGAGTAGATCAAAATGTTTGCATTTTATCCTTCATCAAAGGTTGGATGATCATCTTTTTAGAAATGGTTCCTTTTAAAACAAGAAGAGTTGCATCGCAACAAGTCCCTGTCGTGAGGGGGAGCTTCAAGAAAACACATTCGTACGAGGCAGGAGTACCCAAATACAATCTAATACCAACAAACGGTTAGGCATTAAATATGTGTATTTTGTGTAACATTCCTCATGTCATGTAACTTAACACCATGGGAATCAAAGTAGCGATCTGCACAAAAATCAGCTATAGCACTTACTTAGAACAATATCTATCAATTTCTAGCAACCAAAATCTAGAAGTCAAAGCTAGCAAAACTCTCTTTGTGTAAAGTAAAACATTCAAATTCTTTGTTTTTTTAGTGTTTTTTCAAATTTGTAAAAAAAAGTTCTTTGTTCTAACTAGGAGAGGTTGTAAAACACAAGGTATAACTAGGAGAGGTTGTAAAACACAAGGTAAAACAAAAGCATAAAAAGGAAAAAAAACATAAGGACCAACCAAGAAGACATTGCAATGGGAGGAAAACATGAAACATATGAACGAGAAAATTAAATATCTACAATCTAGCAACTACCCAAATATGAATTTACACAACAAAAATTGTAGAGCAGGGAACTTGATTTCAAGATCTTGTTGGACACAGATCCAACTAGTCTCCTATACACAAATGTTAATTTCCTTCCCTCACACAAGATCTACATGGCTAAGTTAAGCTAGAATCGTGCAGTGAAATACATATGTCTGAGTGTAGGACAGATTAAAGAATCCAAACCTTTCTTTTCAAGGTTGTGCAGTGAAAGACATATGTCTGAGTGTGGATAGATTAAAGAATCCAAACCTTTCTTTTCGAGGTTGTACAAGCTACAACGGCTTTTTTACAGTTATTATGTTGATTTAGGGAGCACTACACTTATTATGTTAATTCAGCTAGTAGCCTTTGTCGTCTATGCTTGCACATAGCTGAAGGCTACATAGCCATGGTGCATCAACTACGTGTAGGAACAATATTTAATCTTTTATAATAAAGCGTTAATATGAAGATTACAAGTAAAAAATGTTTCTTTTAAGAATTTAGTTTGATTTATTGACAAATCCCAATGTGTTGTCTCATAGAATTTACACATTTTACCATGTCATATGCTATGATGCTTCAATATTTTCTATACAGGGAAAACTGCTACTGTGGTTCATAGTTAGTTGTTTTCTTTTGTTCTTCATGAAGAAAGAATTTACATATTTTATCATGTCGTAGGCTATGATGCTTCAATATTTTCTATTTCATATTTGGTCATTTTCTTCTGTTTTTGCATGAAGAAATCACTAGCTTAATATACAATTTTCTATCAACAGTGCTCCAGTTTGATCACACTCAAAGTCAGATAATATTTGAACCATAATGCTTATTAAAATAATATAAGGAATCTGACTAAAATTGTTCCAAACCTTCTCTGCAATGCTCACAGCTTCAGGATATGCATCCTGAATTTGTTCTGCAAGCCTGTGGAGAAATATTTTATCTATTATGCAAGCTTGTGGAGAAATATATTTGATATCCCCCTGTAGTCACAATAAAGGGACCAGTAGCTAGAGTTACAAGGGTGATTTTCTAATTATTTATGAATCCCACAGCAAGGCCTCCAAAAACAAATTTCCATGTTATGGACATAATTTCCCACTTGTTTCATCAATAATTCATTTTTTCACTTTGGAAAGCATCTTCTCAATTTACAAAAACAAGATAAGCCCTAAAGCATACAAGGTTCCACCTTCTGAATAGTTGGAAATTATTAATTCCTACTTGTCTATGGTTATAATTCTCCATTTGAGGAGTTTGTTCCTATATAATAGGAATTTAGTTTTCTCTAGTTTAGTGTGTGGTTGAGAGAATCTCTCAACCACACTAGTGTACATCAAAGATAGAATTCCTATCTTGAGACTATTGATTGTATAAATATCTTGTAATTTCCTCATTCATTAATTAATAGAGAATATATTTGATTGAGCTACTTTTATCTTGGAATCAGAGCCTGTGAGGGCCTGGCCCCTCCTAGGCTTGGCCCCTCCTGGGCTGAGGGAAAATAAAGAGTGTATTATATGTTGTCTGTCCATCAAATTTTTTTTATAGACCCTGCGAGCTTGTGAATCTGCGGAGATGGAAAAACAACAGATGGGAGCCTCGGGCAACGTTCGGTATTGGGAGATTTGGTCTACCAAAGAAATTACATATGCGCTGTTCGTGGGTGTGGGCCTTCAGGTATTTCAACAATTTGTGGGAATCAACAGGGCATAGTTTGTTTGTTTGATCGCATCAACAATATATTTGTTTCTAATTTGACTAAATAGCGGACGTGAGATTTAGAATTATGCTTACACGAAAGAAGACTTGGCCCTCCTGTTCAATCCTACCTAATAAGTCTGGCATGCTGGTGGGAAAGGAGATTTCATAAGTTCCGGTTATCGATTTCCAGATGGAGCTGAAGTTCCAGTTTCCTTCGGGAGAGAGTGATGCCCAGGTGAGGAAGACAGGCAGTCAAGATCAACAGCAGAAAATCATGCAGCAAACCGTCCTGCCGTGGAGTAGGGGGGCGAAGAGGCGGCTCTCGATCGTGGGTTTGGTAAGAATGGTGTTTCTGTCGGTACTGGCAGCGTGCATCTACCCTCCAACGCTGCTGAGGGTTTTCCCTTTGTTCTGTGGCACCGGTGTTCCGCCGTTGCAGATGCTCCCGCCCCCTCCACGAAGGATTCTTAGCGATCAGGAATTGTCCACGCGCGTCTTCGTTAGAGATATCGTAAGCATGCCTGTGAATCTCACAGTGACGACAAAAATAGCATTCATGTTTCTGACCCGGGGGCCCCTGCCCCTCGTAGATCTCTGGGAAGAGTTCTTAAGGGGGCACGACGACAAGTTCTCTATTTATGTCCATGTTTCTCAGCTGAGCACACTGAAGAAAGCATGGAAGAGCCCTCTTTTTTGACATTCATGACATCCGTAGCCAGAAGGTGGATTGGGGAACGGTTTCGATGGTGGATGTTGAAAGGAGGCTTCTTACAAATGCACTTTAAGATCCTAACAATCAACATTTTGTGTTGCTCTCAGAAAGTTGTATCCCTGTGCGCAGTTCTGCGGATTTGGCAGCCTTTGCTCGTGGAACCTCTATAGGATTAGGCTTTGAATCCACGCTAGGGGCTTATTTAACTAAAAGTGCAACCAATCCTGGTGCTGGTGATATTTTGATGGGATTTCTTGGATGTGTGATTCTTTCATTCGCTTTCTCAATGTTTCGTCAGAGAATGCTTGTCAAACGGCATGTTGCGGACATCTTCTCCGCTGTGGTGGTTTCAACATTTTTTTCTCTGTACTCAACAGCAGCTATGGGCCGAATGATTGGACTGAAACCAACCTTAACTGTTTCCATTTTTCCAACATGTATTACTGTTGCACTAGCATTGAGCATTGTCTCGCTTTTTGATGCTGCAATTTTATCTTGGTATCATAGATATGCGCCTCTCAAGAAAATGTGGATGGAAATTTATACTCCTGTTTATGAGCAGATGAATATTGACATTCGGATGAATTTGAAGACCCGTAAAGTTGAATTGAAGTCACGGTTTGACACCCCAGAAATTGGTAAACTCCAAAAATGCGTTGATTTTGTCCACGCTTTTATGCTTGGTTTTGATGTACCTGATGCCATTGCACTTTTGAGGTTGGATGATCTGTATGTTGAGACATTTGAAATTAAGGATGTGAAAATTCTGCAAATATGTGGTCGTTGGCCGATATGCAAGATCTTCGATCTTTATTTCAGTAAGGAATTTCATATATGGAACTTGGTTAGGAAGGTTTTTCAAGTTACAGCTTGTACTGTCTGAGTTATCCAACATTAAACAGAGACCAGCATTTGGTCCTGAGGTATTTTAACATTCAAAGCATTGATTTCGTTCTGATACTGCAGTACAAGACAATGATGTTGGTTGCAAGAAGCAATAACATTTCAGTCTCTACTGATGGTGTTTTTCTTCTTATCAGTGAATTGTAATCTGTTTTGCAACAATTTTCGAATGCCTACGCCGGTGATGGCCGATTAAGATCCAACAGGTTGTTGCAGATTGCCAGCCCTAGCTTTGTGTGGAGACCACTTTGAAGTTAAGTTTGCAGTGTATTTTTTTTAGGTATAGGAAAATTAGTCTTGGAAATTTGTATACATATTGAGAATCGCGACCTCAATATGAAGTTATTTTGTTAGAATTCGCGACTCTAACAAATCACAGGTTAAGCATGGAGTTCCAAGAAGTTATTTGACAAATATGCCCAAGATGTGAACTTGGGATAAAGGAGCAACAACAACAGTTGCGGTGGACAACAAAGTAGATTTTTTGTTTTAGTGTGGTTTGTGGAATACACTCCCTAGTATATTGTAATAGTCATTGTATGTATCAGAAACTCCAAATATTGAATGTAAGCCTTGTAAAGGCATTTGAATGTTCGTGGTGGTCTCAAAACCACTTTGTAATGGTTTGTGGTCAGCCTGAAACCATCTTTTGTCACTGTAATGTGATGGTTGGTGGTGAGCCAGAAACCATCTATAGAGCCTTAGTGGCTACAGGAGTTTCCCGATGGTGGCAAATTGAGATCCTTGATCAGCTCGGTGGTAGCAGATCGGATCTGCCCGGTGGTGGCGAATTGAGATCCTTGATCAGCTCGATGGTAGCAGATCGGATCTACCCGGTGGTGGCGAATTGAGGTTACGTGATCGGACCTGCCCGGTGGTGGTGAATCAGAGCTCTGTGATCTGCTCGGTGGAAGCAGATGAAGTCGGCGGATTTTCCCGGTGGTGGTAAATCGGACTTGCCCGGTGGTGGCAGATTGCCTTTGTAGCTGTGTGTACACAGGAGCTTTGTGCTCGTAGGAGCAGGTGGACTGCAGTAACACCTAGCTCGGACTCAGATGATTCCTTCTGAGTAGAAGGGGATTGGTGCGTTTTTCGCGCTAACAACAGTGCCAGGAAGGCCAACTGGCGCGTCTGTTAGGCCATTAATCACGCCAATGGTGCGGGTTTATCATTAAGGATCACGCCAATTTACCTTCAAGTGGATCTGGAGGAGAGGAAGATTGGATCAGTTTGGAAACGCCAAATTTGCAGATTGTGGATCTGTCCGACGGCGGCAGATTCTATTTTTGGAGGTTTTGTACATGCAATTCGCCTGATGGCGGTGGATTTGACTATCATGACAAGTAGTCATTAAGGGGGGGAGTTGAAAATTATTAATTCCTACTTGTCTATGGTTATAATTCTCCATTTGAGGATTTTGTTCCTATATAATAGGGATCTAGTTTTCTCTAGTTTAGTGTTTGGTTGAGAGAATCTCTCAACCACACTAGTGTACGTCCAAGATAGAATTCCTATCTTGAGACTATTGATTGTATAAATATCTTGAAATTTCCTCATTCATTAATTAATAGAGAATATATTTGATTGACCTACTTTTATCTGACAAATCCCAATGTGTTGTCTCATAGAATTCACACATTTTACCATGTAATATGCTATGATGCTTCAATATTTTCTATACAGGGAAAACTGCTACTGTGGTTCATAGTTAGTTGTTTTCCTTTGTTCCTACATGAAGAAAGAATTTACATATTTTATCATGTCGTAGGCTATGATGCTTCAATATTTTCTATAAAGGGAAAACTTGTACTATGGTTCATATTTGGTCATTTTCTTCTGTTTTTGCATGAAGAAATCACTAGCTTAATATACAATTTTCTATCAACAGTGCTCCAGTTTGATCACACTCAAAGTTCAGATAATATTTAAACCATAATGTTTATTAAAAAAAATATAAGGAATCTGACTAAAATTGTTCCAAACCTTCTCTGCAATGCTCACAGCTTCACGATATGCATCCCGAATTTGTTCTGCAAGCCTGTGGAGAAATATTGAATCTATTATGCAAGCTTGTGGAGAAATATATTTGATATCCCCCCTGTAGTCATAATAAAGGGACTAGTAGCTAGAGTTACAAGGGTGATTTTCTAATTGTTTATGAATCCCACAGCAAGGTCTCCAAAAACACATTTCCATGTTATGGACATAATTTCCCACTTGTTTCATAAATAATTCCTTTTTTCACATTAAAAAGCATATTCTCAATTTACAAAAACAAGATAAGCCCTAAAGCATACAAGGTTCCACCTTCTGAATATGGGTTAACTTTCCACCCCAGGTGAAAAAATCTGAGGAAGATAAGGATCCATCAAAGATCGACCTTGTTGAAGGTGACCCCTGTGAATGACACCTAAAATGCAATAAGTAGGTGAGACAAATAGCTTGCGAAAGAAAGGCATATGACTAGATTTCTTTGAGGATGTGTCTACAATAATTCCAGCATGCATGAGTGCATTTGCATGTACAATAGCACTGTCACAGACAGTGTTCCACATCTCAACTGATTGCTTTGTATTACCTTCACTTACAAAATATATGCCCTACAACATTAAAAAAGTTGTCATGAGTCATAATCACTCTAACTATCAGGTTACTAATTCTGATAATGTTCAAAGCTTTGTATTATCTTCGATTACAAAAGTTATTCTTTACAACATTAAAAATATTGTCATAAGTCATAATCACTCTAACTATCTGGTTACTAATTGTGATGATGTTCAAGGTAGTTGGACAGATCTAAAAATTCATATATAAATCATGTCACATAGTTATTTTTGGAATGAAAAAAACATGAGAACTTGCTTCGTGCATGATCCGATGAATAAATATATAATCTTAGACATTGAAACTAAGGCACGGGATACGCTCCTTGTAGGCCACATGTGTAATGTGGGTGGCGCAGTTCTTCACAAAGCTCTTTGTTTGGAAAGTATGTTCCCATCTCAACACTAAAGTGACTTAGTTTAGAAACTACTCATATTGTTTTGTAAAACAATATTAAAAGTGGAATTGTGATCAATCAATCAATTCAATTCACTTTGACTCTTTCCCTTTATAAGCACTACCCTCATTGCTCCCTTCTACTTGTCAGTTCTTGAATGCATTATGACACGTCCAAGCTCAGTCTTTGTGTACAACACAGCTAATTAGCTGCAAAAAAAATGCATTAAATGAGATGACATGTTTTGACTCAAAAACCTCTTCATAGATTGTTGTAAAAGCATGCACATAATGGTTGTGTTGTATTGGATCATCATATAATGTTTAGATATGTTGGTCTATTCCAAATTCTAGCATGGAATTTGATAGTGTAGTGCAATGAAATTTTAAAATTTAAATATGCAGAACAAGTCACACAGGAGAGATAATTGTGTATTGTAAAACGAAAACCATCTACTCCGTTAAGCAGACAACAATATGAAGAAGTTAAGTAGACAACAAGATCCAGAAGAAAAATGTCGTGAAAACAACAATAATGTGGATGATGAAGAATACACCTTCTTGAGCATTGTTAAAACATTGCCGCTGGAAAATTTGGAATTTCTTTATTGCTTTAATCATGGGTTAAGAAAATGACAAAACAAAGTAATTTGGCTATTTGGCTTTATCCCAGGGAATGAGTAGGCCAAGCGTCAAAAGTATCGATTCCCAATTTATTTCTCTTTGTCCCAGGGAATGAAGTATAGATTCCAAGTTATTCAGGGAATGAGGAGGTGACTTTGTCCCATGGAATGAGCATGCCAAGTCTCGAAAGTGTTGATTCTGAAGTTGCAATGTTTCACTACGTCAAGCCACCACAAACTTCTGAAGTTCCAATCTTTCATACTTGGATCTCATCCTCCAAATCAATGACCAAATTTGCAGGTTCAATGGTAGTGAGGACAACATAGGCAGGAGCTATAGCATCTAACCCATCATCCTAATCAACAACATCAGGGACAAAGGCATATAGTATATATTTTCACCATTCTAATTAGCAGCATCACAGACAAAGGCGTATAGTATAGAGTTTCTCCATTCTAATTAGCAGCATCAAGGACAAAGGCCTATAATATAGAGTATCGCTAGGTTACATATTGCCTTTGGTCTCTATATACAATTAATCACAAGGTTCAGCTACCTGTATTTTTATTTCATCTGTTGTTCTGTAAGAAAAAAGAGTGTTGTTCCATAAAAAAAAGAGTGTGATAAAGCTCTCTTTAAAAAAGAGTGTGATAAATCTCTCTGAAAGAGAGAGGGTCTGAAAGATAGACGACGAGAGGGAAGAGATCGAGTAGTAAGGCAGGTAAGGTCTTGTGTCAACCAGTCTTTTGCTAAATCAGAACGTTTCAATTTGATGGGAAGAGAATAGCAATCTAGAGAAAAGAAAATAAGAACTAGGACCTTCTTTTGCAGTAAACCCCTCCTAGTGATCCTGAGAAGACTAATGGTAGGTAACCGTGAATTCCGAGAATACTAATGGTAGGTAGCTTGTGAAGCTTTCGAAGAAGGGTAGTCTAGTGTGTAAGCACAACAATGAAGGTGAACCCTTGAATGACCAATTGAACTGAGCCTTTGGGTGCATCTTTGCTTCTAAAAGTATGTGGGGTCATCATTTAGGTCAACCGCCTCTACTGCTGGTGTGACTGTATTATGCTAGAGAAGCCACAGAGAAAGGTAATTATACTTACCTTTGAAATCATTATGCATATTTGTTGATTTTTTCATTAAGCCACACAAATCCACAAGCACCAACAGACCTACTACCATTCTATGTTACAGGCGATGACATCTTAAGGCTCGATCCAGCCGAGCAGGTTCAAAGCCTTATTGTGAGCCAAGCAAGTTCAAAGCCTTATTGTGAGTGAGGAGGAAATCATACCCACCTCATTTTGGTTCGCCTAGTTAAGAAAACTGACTCGAGCTTGGTTGAGTGGAATTTTCTAGCAACATAAGCTGGTAGTTGTTGCAGAGAAAGGTAATGGTAGTTGTTGTAGAGAAAGGTAATGGCAGCTTCAAAAGATAATACACCTCCTATCCTCTGGCCACGCTCACCACTCTCGCCACTCTGATAAAGACCTCCTCTTGCCACTCCCTTGCCACTCTGATAGAGACCCACTCTCGCCACTCTGATAAAGACCTCCTCTTGCCACTCCCTCGCCACTCTGATAGAGACCTCCTCTCACCACGCGCATCTTCATGCAAGCGACCTGTTTGTCTTAAATAAGACAATGTTTGTCTCCACAAAATTTGATATCCATAAACATTATCCCAAACATCAAATGCCTAATATTAATGCTAGAATGAAGTTGATCTAACAGTGATACTATATATATATATAACATATGTTTTTTCCTCTCTACCTCCTAAACAGGCTAAATCACTATGTACCTAAAAACTTTGATTATACTCCATGAATTGGCCCTAACAAATAGCTCCCAAAAAACTCAACTTATATTAACATTGTGGTTTTCAATTATTATAGTCCCATGTGGAGACAACGAGGACTAATGAGTGTCTTGTGGCAAGTTGTTGTTATTAAAAACATAAATAATATTAAGGTGATCGCAAGTAGTTGTTTAATATTCAAGAATTTATGGTATGGAATGGTTTGCATTAATAAACTTTAGTGTTAATTTAAGGTTATTAGTATTATTTTTATTTTTATTAGTATTAATTTATTATTATTAATATATGGTTTATTAAAATTTATTATTGATATTATTAACATTAATTTTAATATTATTGGATATTATTAAATAAAATTAAAATTATTGTTTGATTTTATTATAACATATATTAAAGTTTATTATGTTATTTAATATGAACGTAATAATAATATTAATAATATTAATATTAATATAAATATTAATATTAATATTAGTATTAGTATTATGATATAATATTGTTATAATAATATAAAATTTTCGAACCGTTAAATTACAGTTGAATAATTGTTTAATAATTTTATGTTTAGTTTTTAATGTAATTTTTAATAATAAAGTCAATATTATAGTTTAATATGTTTAATAATAGGGTTAATATTAATATTAATAAGTTTAATCATTTTAATATTGATAACTTTAAGGTTAATATTAATAAAGCTAATGTTTAATAAGGATAAAGTCTAAATATCAATTAAGGTCAGTCATTGTCACTCATTATTATTGATGCTCAATGATACACAATCTTAGTTTTCCATGTTCCTTGGTCAACCATCGTTATCCCTCTTAACCTAGAAAACCCCTTGCTCTACCCATTTTTAATGGCCAACTACAACCAACTATGGTTAGAATGGTTGTCAACTAGGGTCTCTATGGATGAACAAGTCAACCATTGTCAAATTAGAAAACCATAATTGTCATAAAATTCTATGGTCAATCATAGTCAAACTAGTCAAACTATGTTCACATATGGTGAACATGGTCATGTCATGTTCACCATGTTTACCATATTTAATGATTGTGAACATGATGGCATAGTCAAACATAGTAAACCTTTCTAGGGTGAACATGGACAACCATAGTCAACAAAGTTCAATCATATTCAAACAATCATTAACCATAATGAAAACATAGTCACTGATGTTTAACAATAGTCATATTTTGCCAACCATACTCTTACCATAGTCATATATCATCAACTATGATCACCATGGTTGACTATGATTGGAAATTGTTAACTAGGGTCACAATGGTTAGCCATTTTCAACCGTAGTTAACTTTATTCAGCGTGGTTATCCTACATCAGTCATGGTCACCCATGTTGAACCATGAGAAACTTAGGTCAAACATGGTCAATCATGGTCATATTTGGTCAATCATAGTAACCATAATCAAGCTTTAAAACCATGGTCAACCCATGCTCAACATGGTCAACCATATTGTAATTCTAATAATAAACATAATAATAAGAACCATGTGACCATTATCATTGACAACCCTATGTTTACCATATTTTTGGTATAGGATTTTAGTTCCAGGGTTTTAATATTGTGTTTTAATATTAGAGTTTTAATAATCAAACATGATGTGATATCAAAACGGGTATAGAAATCTATCTAAAATTGCATTGTTACAAACATTGTTCCAATATGACAATCATTGTCATAATGTTACATTACATTACAATTTATTCAATGTCGCAATGCAACATTAGAAAATTAGTCAACCACATTTAATAATTTTGTTGAGTATGTTCTACCATGTTTGACTATGTTTGATAGTCAACACTCCTTATCTTCAATTAAACATAATCTCCTATCATTACTATTGCTCTCTACAACCTACAACATAAGGAAGAGGAGATGTTGTCACGTAACGTTACATTAAAAAACTTAATATATATATATATATATATGCCTCAGCTAATATATGTATACTTTTTAGTATGAGGGATAAATGTAATTTCTTCATTCAGCCGAGATCTAATGTTTATAGTATGGTAGAAATGTGTAACTTAAAGTAATATAATGTTAATATTTTTTACTAGGTCAAAATAAAATTAAAATATGGTAGAGATGTGTAACTTAATTTAATGTAAACTCTGTAATTTGGTGAAAATAAAATTAAAATAACAAAATAAAAATTAACCCTATAAAAATTAAATAAGAAAAAAAAAGACTCATGGTATTGACTCATGGAATTCCTTTGGAATACGGTCTATTTAAGGGGGGATTAAACTAGCCTAGATTCATGTTAGTTTGATGTTATATTTAGATACATAATTAGTTGTAGAAAATGATGGAATTGAATATGTGTAGTTTATAAAGGTAAAGCTTTCTAGTAAAGGTAAAATGTTTTTATGGAAATGTTTGCAAAGGTGAGTAAATATTAGGGAAAATGTAATTATTAAATTTTATCTAATATTTTTTCCTACTTCCATCCACTTTTTACTAAGTTATATTGGATAAAATATAATACTCTAATATTACATTTTACCCAATATTTCCCCTCAATGGGTCCACTTCTTATAGTAATTTTTCTTTATATTTATAATTTAAAAGTGAACAAAACTCAACTATAAAATTAGGAGGAATGAGGGGAAATCTTGAGTAGAATGTAATATTTAGAGTGGGGTGTGATGTGAAATATTAGGTAAAATTTAATAATATTACATTTTAATTAGTATTTCCCCCCACCCCTAGTCACTATATTAGGTGGGGGTGGTTATAAGTATTGGGTAACATATAATATTGTAATATTAAATTTTATGTAATATTTCCGCTCACCTGATTCACTTTTGTGCGTTGAAAGCACATGTGTAGATGTAATGTAGGAAATGTAATGTCGACTCAATTGTAATAAATATATTTTTACTAATTAATATAGAGTGTTCCATCTATAAATTTAATTAATAAGCCGATAAAAACTTGATATGTACAATATGACAATATTTTTAATCATGAATATTTACCATTGATATTATTAACTTCTAAGTAGGTTGTTTTACAATACCATGGGCCACTACTCACAAGAGAAATATAGAGAGGGAGAGGAGGGAAGAAAATTATACTACCATGGTTTATCAATACCATGCGTCATCTAGACTTTTGATTATTATGTTATGGATCTAGGATTTTAATTATTTTGTTACAATACCATGGGCCAATACCATGGCTTATCAATACCACATGCCCAAAAACCATAACTTATTTCAAAATCAAAATATTTTACAAATACTTTATTTTAATTTAATTTTATACCATTTTTTAATTAAATATAAGAGAAAAGAAGCTATAATTACATTTGAGGTATATATAAACCCTACATCCTCATGATTACTAACAATATTCCCATAGAGATTAAATGGAGGTTTTAATAAATTAAAAAATGAGAATACTTTTATGTATACATATATGAAATTTATATAATATAAATAATATTATAAAGAACTAGGATAGATGCATCTTAACCAAGGATCTAAGATAAGTGAGAAACAAAAGTGATTAACAATGATAGAGGAAAGATAGTGCACCATTCTTTTAATTTTTTTATTATTGTATTTACTTTAACATGATTGATCCAAAATATAGGTTTAATGTTTTACAACCAATTATGTTTTTTTTTAATTTAGATACTTTCTTAAATACAATACAATGGGATCATATTTAAGAAAGAGAGTGAGATGGAAGGGGGAATATAGTGGGGGGGAGAGACATAGAGGTGGGAGAGAAACTGAGAGAGATAAAGGAAGAGAGAGAGAGAGAGAGGAGGGGGAGAGAGGGAGGGAGCGAGATTGATTTGGAGGGGGAAAGAGAGGGAGTGAAGAGCAAAGACATTAAGAGATAGAGATGGAGAAAGAGAGGGAGTGACAAGGTAGAGATGAAGATGGAATGAGGTAGAGAGGAGACGAGGGAAGAGAGGGGGAGAGAGAGACAGAGAGAGGGAGGGAGATAGTGAGAAAGTTGGAGGGTGGAGAGAGAAAGCGTGTGTATGATCGGGGGAGAGATGGAGGGAGGTGGGAGAGAAGGGGAGAGAGAGGACTTGAGAGAGGAGAGAGAGAGATGGATTTGGAAGGGGAAGAAAGACATAGAGATAGAGAGGTGGAGAGGGAGTGGCAATGGAGAGATGGAGAGTCAATGTGAGAGAGAGAGAGAGAGAGAGAGAGAGAGAGAGGGTGAAGAGAGAGAGAGAGGGACAGGAAGAAGGAGCGAGAGAGATATAGATAGATATGGAGAGAGAGAGTGTGTATGTTTTCGGGGTGAGAAGGAGAGGTAAGGGGAGACATAGATATAGATGGGGCAGGGAATAGGGTAGAAGAGAGAGGAAAAGAGAGGGAGGGAGGAATAGAGATAGATTAGATATAGAGATATAAATGGAGGGGGCACAGAGAGAGAAACAGAGAGAGAGAGAGAGATAGAGAAGGGGAAGAGATAGAGAGGGAAATGAAGAGGGAGGGAGAGATAGATAGATAGATATGGGGAGAGAGAGAGAGAGCATGACATGTGTTTACAGGGTTGATATAGAGAAACAAATAAGGAGAGATGGAGGGAGGTATAGATATAGATGGCAGGGGGAGAGAGGGAAGAAGAGAAAGAGAGATAAAGAGAGGGAGAGGAAGATAGAGAGAGATGGGGGAGAGAGGGAGGGGAAGAGAGAAAAGAGGAGGGAGAGGGAGATAGACACAGAATGGAAGGTGAAGAGAGAGGGAAGAATAAAGAGACAGACATAGACAAATACAGACATATAATTTAGATCTAGAAAGTCATGAATATTTTGGATTTTCACTAAAATAGATGTATTGATTTTAATGTAGTTGTTGATTTGCAATCCTATTTGATCATATGCACTATATGCATTGATTTAAGTGTAGATGTCAATTTATAATCCTATTTAGTACTTATACTAGATGCATTTATTTCAGTGTCGATGTTGATTTCTACTCCTATTTGATTGCTACACATGATGCATTGGTCTCAGTGTAGATATTGATTTATAATCCTATTTGATCACTTGTACTAGACGCATTGATTTCATTGTAGATGTTGATTTCTAAACCTATTTAGTAGCTTACATGAGATGCATTGATTTTAGCGTAGATGTTGATTTCTACTCATATTTTATTTCTTGCATTAGATACGTTGGTTTCAGTGTAGATATTGATTTCTAATCCTATTTGATTTCTTTCACTAGATGCATTGATTTAATTATAGATGTCGATTTCTAATCCTATTTGATTTTTTTCACTAGATGCATTGATTTTACTATAGATGTTGATTTCCGATTTAATGCAACTAGATGTATGATGTACATTAATTTCAAAGTAATTAGATTAATATTGTGCATTGATTTCAGTGTAAGCATATCTCTGCCTCCTCCATCTATATCTCTATCTCCCATTGTCTCTCCTTATCTATCTCTCTGTCTCGCCCCCTAAACATACACATTCTCTCTCCATATCTATCCATTTATCTCTCTCCCTCCTTCCCTTTCCCCTCCCTCACTCTTTTCCCCTTCTCTCTCTCTAAGATTTCTCTCTCCATATCTATATCTCTTCCTCCCTCCATGTTTGTGCCTCTCTCTTCTTCCCTCTCTCCCCCCCCCATCTATATATCTATCTCGTCTCTCCTTGTCACCCACAAAACATACACACTCCCTCTCGGTGTAAGCACATAAAAATTATTCATGACGTGTATTGAATTATGTGTTACAATAATTCAACCATAAATACCAAACTTGAATTTCCATCCTAAATAAAATCTTACCCGAAATTTGGCTTCTTGAAACTATAAACTATTTATAATTGGGTACATTCTTATTATTCTCATTTTCCATCATTCAACATTGTTAATTACTTTGCATTCAAACATGGTAATAGAAAATATGTACCATTGAAAATTATTTGGGGTTTAACACTCCATAAGTAACCATGATTGACTTTCGAGAAAACTACTATTAGTATTGGAGAGCAACAAAGACAAGGTATTTTGTTTACTTCAATAGCTCGAGTTAAATATATGAATGGTCTATGACTCCAACTACTCTTTTCATATGATCGATATGAGAAAATGGAAAAACTAATAGGTGCGGCAATAGGAACAGTAAAAGAAAATAGTTTCAGATTAATCGTAATGAATATTGTTTGTAATTTACTGTATTCTTATTATTCACATTTTCCATCAATCAAAATTGTTACATTGACACTTTGCAGTCAAAATTTTTATTTCATCATTTTCCATCGTTCAAGTTACTAACAGTCTCTCGCATATCAACAAACTGAGGTAACTAAGAAAATTTTAAATTAAATTGACTAAATAAATCTTAGACATATTTAGCATATTTAAAATGATCAAAATAATTAGATGTCCAACAAATTTTGTATGATTGCACATGACTAAAACAAGCCTAGATCCGTCTTAACACCAAATCTATCAAGCGTCAAGAGGGATCAAATCCCTCGAGTTGCAAACCTCTCCTCAATTTTGCACTCAAAACATAGGCTTTCACCTCTAGATATTTAGTCCCTCTCGACGGTTGATAGATCCGATGTTATGATGGATCTAGGCTGGTTACTATTAATAGTCAAACATAACCAACCATATTATTGAATATAGTCAAACAAAGTCAACCTTGATAGTCATTGTTTAAATCATTTACAATGATGATATTATAATATTGGGTTTGATATTAGGGCTTATAATAATGAGTTTATAATATGGGGTTTAATATTAGGGTTTATAATATTGGGATTAATACTAGGGTTTATAATATTAGATTTAATATTGAGTTTATAATATTGATGTTAAATATTGCGTTTATAATAATAGGTTTTATAATATTGGGTTTATTATTAGGTTTATAATATTGCATTTAACATTAAGGATTATAATATTGGGTTTAATATTCTGGTTTATAATATTCGGTTTAATATAAAGGTTTATAATATTTAGTTTATAATGTTGGGTTTAATATCCAAGTTTATAATATTGGGTTTTATAATGTGAGGGTTTATACTATTGGGTTGAATATTAGGGTTTAATATTATATTTGAAATATTGGGTTTAACATTAAGGTTTACAATATTGACTTTAATAGTAGGCTTTTTAATGTTAGTATTGAGCTTAATATTAGAGTTTGTAATATTGGGTTTAATATTGGGGTTATAATATTTTGGTTTAGTATTGGGTTTTATAATGTTACGGTTTATAATATTAGGGTTTAATATTGTGACATTGGAATGGTACATAAATATATTCAATGTCGCATAGTGACAAGTATTGTCTGAATGTGATATACGATGTTACAATCATTGTCATAATACAGTAAGCTAAAAATTTAACTTACTAGGAGCTCCCCTATGGAATCACCATGTATGTTTAAGACGGAATTTAGCCTATAGTAGTAGGTTACTTTAATCCCATGAAGCTTTGACAAGAGCTTTCGCAAATGGTGTGTGTGAATCATGGGGGCTTCACTTAGGGAGCAATACCATACCACATGGGTTCATACTGGGGGAAATATATTGAGGAAAATGTGGCATAATATATTAGGGGATACATAGGGGGTGAAGGGTTTTTTAATTGGCCAGTATAGAAAATGGAGCTCAAAGTTAATTAAAAAATATAGAGGGGTATAAAAAATGTTAATGAAAAAATGGATACCTACAATATCTAGTGGACGTAGGGGGTTTTTAAATTGAGAAGATATATTGGGTCCATATTGGCAAGGGGTTAAATAATGATATTTTTAGGGGTATTTTCCAATATGTAGTCAAATTAAGGATATTGTTTAATATGCCATGAACAGAAGTGATAGGTTAGAGGTTCACTGAGTGAAGCCCCCATGGTGTGAATGAAGAAGAAGTGGAACCACACAAACAAGAAAAATCCTAAGCACTTCAGATTACAAGACAGGAGTAGAGAACTTACCTCTTAATGCTAGATCCTTAACTCTATTTGAAGATGCCAACTCTAAGAAGATATACTTGAGATATTTTATCCTATATGCCCTAAATAACCTGCACGCAAATAAAGAAACCAACCCGATCTTCCTGCAAAATAATATTAGTGCCAAGCATAATATATCGATCACATCAAATGCAATAGACCATGAAATATAAGTAATGGGGAGAATACTTTTTATGGTGGTCCTTAAATAGAACTAGAATACATCAATGAGTTCTCCAAGCCTCTGCCCTTGATCTCCTTCCTAACCTCTATTCTCACTAGTGTGGATGCACAAGTTTATCGTGGTCATAGCTCTAGTGGAATTTCGGCATTAGTTCCTTCTTATCCTTATGACTAGTGAAGAACTTCATTTATATAGATTTTCTCATGATTTTCCTTCATTGCATATAGACGAATTTCTTGACCATATTAAGGAGATGGTTAAGCTAGAGCAAATAAATCATTATTTTAATCAACAATAATTATTTTAATCAAATTTGTTAAATTGGACTAATTCTAAACTTATCTAGTTGAATTCCAACATTGCTTTAGGAATCAAATGTAGAGAGCATGTTGATGACATACTATTTTGGTCCTCAATATGCCTTCTGGTTTGGTTTCCCCAACTAGGAAGGAGTTTCAATCACTCAAAATACCTTTTTTCTTGATGATTCACCAATCACAAATTGATTTTCTGACTTGGTAAAGAATGCGGTTATATTCTTGATCCTGGGGTGAATGTTTGCACTATAATGGAGAATTTTGGGAAAGTCCAACATTTAGAATTAACTACTTAATAATTCCTATGAAAAAAAAAAGTTTACTCATGTGCTCTTTCTCAAAACTTTCCAAAAAAATATTTATTTACATATTCAATCACTTAAATCTTAAGTGAAGCCAATCTTAAGTCATGACTTCACGACCATTATATTTAACCATATTTACAAATAAATATAAAATAATTATGTCTATAAAAAAATTGTACGAGAGGTATCATGACATCAAATATAAGATTAGCACGTTAGTATGACATATATATATGTCATAATACAAGGTTATATATGTTAAAAACCCATTTTTATTATTTTGCATTCGAGTGGCCAAAGAGGCCTCGCAACCTATCTAGGGCTAAAATAATAAGTTAGGAAAGACGAGAATGACATAGAATTAGTTGACATGTTTATTTATGATGAAAATGGGATCTGAGTATAAGCCCAAAATCCCAAATTCTTAAAAATCTTGAACCCTCGCTGCTTTTCCAAGTTGAACCTGTTGCCATTGTTGTATAATATACAGAGATTTCACATGCAAATTCTGGAATTCTTCTAAGCACCAAAGCCCTGTACGTCTTCAGAGCACATATATGTAGATATCGAAATTATCAGTAGTTACGGAAGAAAATTATATCCGTAAATTCCCAGACAAGCGGAGACTGTGAGAGCTCCCATCTACCATTTTATAATTCAACAACATAAACATATACGGTCGCACAGTGGATGTAATAAGAACCAAAATTCTCACATGCATTAATTGTAAACGTACACAACCTTTGCGCGCTCAATTCCATTACACACAGGTTTTACCTCCCACGTTTCAATGCCACAGGATTTTTTTTTATGTAAATCACAGCGACAGTTTCGCTGACTATATAAAAACCCGCGCACTACAATTCTTACCTATATTATTATGATAGTTCCCAACCTTTAACGTATCCATTGAGCATTGTCCTATGCGATGTCTACCAGTTTGCCATTAAAATTTAGAACGCACAGTATTTAGAGTTACCACAGCATACAATATAAAGACATGCATCCAGGAGATAGCGCGCACACAGCTGTTAATATACACATAAACACAACACACATATATTCTAATATGAATAACACAACAGTGTTACACGTAAGGCATTGCAGCCTTAGAATTAAACTCACGTTGGACTACATTTTTTTTCTCACAAATTTCCTCACAACAATAAGATACCTCTCACCCCATCACATTACATTTATATAAGATGCATTAAGAAGGATGATCAGATCCTCTACTGATTTTTCTCCATAATGAAAGCTCTCCAAAAAGCTTGCATGGCTGTATCTATCTTGTCTGCCTTAAATTATCCGCTTTAAATTCGCTTTTTCTGCTTGAAAACAGGCTTTTCTCTATTCTGATCTTCTGGTCCACATTTGCTGGCTTTGTTGCTGGGTGCTCCTGCATCAGACTCCCGAGGCACAAAAATTTATGACCTCCTGGTCATATGGTTCTGGTCTTCATAATATCAATTTTATCCACTGCATTCTTTCACTAGAACTCTGTGAGCTGCAACCAACCTCTACAGTAACAGCCTCCTCTGTTACACGATACCTCACCAAGCCCTCCCGCACTCGGTCTTTTGGCATCCTTTTCTAGGTTGCTGCAAATCTTCTCACCTTCCGCTGCCACCATCTGCACAATAGCAAGACCATAAACTCTTCATCTTTAACTCAACTGTACCTCTTTCCGCAGAATATTACTGCTCTGATACCACCTGATGAAAATAGGATCTGGGTATAAGCCCAAACTCCCAAATTCTTAAAAATCTTGAACCCTCGCTGCTTTTCCGAGTTGAACCTGTTGCCATTGTTGTATAATATACAGAGATTTCACATGCAAATTCTGGAATTCTTCTAAGCACCAAAGCCCTGTACGTCTTCAGAGCACATATATGTAGATATCGAAATTATCAGTAGTTACGGAAGAAAATTATATCCGTAAATTCCCAG